>CM022946.1:132942997-133233025 GCA_012931725.1 Litsea cubeba | reverse complement strand
GAGAGGGAACACATTTTCATTTTTATTTTGTATTGTGATTTGTCCTCTTTCTATTTTGATACCATTTGAAACACATTAGTAATCGTACACAAAATATCTAAGAAATGTTACAAAATAATTCAAGTATTTACAAAGATACTTAGTGACGGTTATGAATATTGCTAACGGATAATAAATGTGACAAATTACCTAACGGCCATATATGCGTTACTAATAAGAAATCTCAAATGTTGCAAAATCACCCAAATGGTGTAGTGGATATCTACTAACAACACCAACTGGATGTGCAATATCTGGGCGAGTACATACCATGGCATACATAAGACTACCAACAGCTGATGTGTAAGGGATACCTGCCATCTTGTCTTTCTCCTCTTGTGTAGTTGGGCATAATAATCTGCTTAACTTGAAATGATTGCCTAAAGATAAGCTCACTGGCTTAGCTTCTTTCATGTTGAACCTTTCAAGCACCCATTCAACATACCTCTCCTGTGACAGCCATAATTTCTTCATCTTCCTGTCGCGAGTAATCTCCATGCCCAAAATCTGCTTAGCTGGCCCTAAGTATTTCATATCAAATGACTTTGATAAATTTTCTTTCAACTTACGAATCATAGAAACGTCTTGCCCTACTATCAGCATAGAGCAATAAGATTATGAAGTTACCTCCAGTGAACCATTGGATATACACGCATGGATCTGCATCAGTTCTCTTGTACCCATGACCCACCATGAATGAGTCAAATTTCTTGTACCATTGCCTTGGCGCTTGCTTCAGCCCGTACAAACTTTTCTTCAGCTTGCAAACCATGTGCTCCTTTCCCTCGACCTCGAATCCTTTCGGTTGCTCCATGTATATTTCTTCTTCCAAGTCAGCATGAAGAAATGCCGTCTTCACATCTAACTGCTCCACCTCAAGATCCATGCTAGCTGCCATGCCCAAAATAACTCTGATAGAAGTAATCTTGACAACTGGTGAGAAGATCTCGTCAAAATCTACTCCTTCCTTTTGCCCAAAACCTTTGACAACCAAATGAGCCTTGAACTTTGTCAACTGTTCATTCTCGTCCCTCTTCAACTTGAACACCCATTTATTTTTGAGTGCTTTTCTGCCTTTAGGAAGCTCCACCAATTCGTAGGTGCCATTCTTCAATAAGGACTCCATCTCAGACTTCATCGCCAACATCCACTTGTCATTGTCTGCATGAGTCTTTACCTCCTCAAAGTTTTCAGGCTCTCCATCACCGGTCAATAGAATATATCTGGAATATGGATCATCTCCATCACAGGTGACCAAAATATACTGTGAGGAAGGATACTTGGTACTAGGCTTTGGCACCCTGTTGGATCTTCAAACTGGTACTTGGGCATTCTCTAGCTGCTCTCCTTGATTAGGCTCCCCCTGATAAGGCTCCCCTTGATCATGATCCTCCTGATTATCCTCTTGATCATCATCTTCGGCATCTACTACTTTTTCTTCCGCCATATTAGGAACATTTTCATTTGACATATCTTGAGCTTCTTCTCTTAGATCTTGTTGAAGTGGTGATGAATCGTAGGTGAGGTGCTCAACATGTTCTACAACGTTTTTGACAAAATCCGCAATGGTTTGATCTTCATGGAAGACCACATCTCTGCTTTCGAATAACTTCTCGGTCTTTGGATTCCACAACCGGTAGCCCATCTCATCATTTCCATACCCAAGAAGGATGCACGGTATGGCCTTATCATCTAGCTTTGATCTTTGCTCCTTTGGTACATGTGCAAATGCTTTGCACCCAAACACCCTCAAGTGGGAATATGAAGCGCTTCTACCGGTCCATACGCCTTCTGGAGTCTCCAAGCCCAAGGGTACACTTGGTGATCGGTTGATAAGGTAACATGCGGTCGTCACAGCTTCGCCCCAGAACTCCTTTGCTAGGTTGGTTGTCTTCAGCATGCTTCTGACTTTCTCCAAAATGGTGCGGTTCATCCTCTCTGCTACACCATTATGTTGTGGGGTGCCAGGTATTGTCTTCTTGTGTTTGATGCCATGCTTCGAACAATAAGCTTTGAACTCGTTCGAAGTGTACTCTCCGCCATTGTTACTGCGGATACTCTTGAGGGTTCTTCCCGTCTCCCTCTCCACCATGGCATGAAACTCCTTAAAGGTCTGAAACACCTGGTCTTTTGATTTCAACAAATAAATCCAAACCTTTCGTGAAGCACCATCAATATAAGTGACAAAATATTTGTTAAGACCTAGTGATTCAACTTCCATTGGGCCACACACATCCGAGTGTACTAGTTCTAATATATTTTCTTTTCTTGTAAATGTTCTTGAGAAACTACCTTTATGTTGCTTACCAAATAAACAATAATCACAAGAGTCAAGTGATGTACCTTTGGTAAAGGAAATGAGAGACTTCTTTGCCAGAACTTGCAATTCCTTCTCACTCATGTGGCCTAGCCGCTTGTGCCATAAACTTGGAGAGGAATCGTCTACAATATTCAACTCCCCTTTGCATATCTTGCCATGTGTCTTGTAGAGGGTGCAGCACATCTTCCCTCTAGCAACCACCAACGATCCTTTGGTAAGCCTCCACTTTCAGTCACCTCCATGATGATGAAAACCTTGTTGGTCAAGCACGCCGGTTGACATCAAGTTAAGGCGTAGACTCGAAACATGTCTAACATCTTTCAACATAAGCTTGTAGGCCAAATCGGTCTCAAAGCAAATATCTCTAATTCCTGCAATCTTGGAGTAGCCATCGTTGCCCATCTTCACAATCCCAAGGTCACCACGACCTTTGTACGTAGTAAAGAAATCCATGTTTGGAGTGGCATGGAAAGAGGCTCAGGAATCAACAACCCATGAAACACCGGGTGAATTATCAACATGTAAGCATTCACCTTCAATACAAAGAACCTCACATTCCTCATGTGATATAGCAGCGGCAATGGTATGGTTGTCCCCCCTCTTTTGATTAGTGTAGCCATCTTTCCCTTCCTTCTTCTCATTTTTCAATTTGTTGCAATTTTTCTTCATGTGGCCAAAGATACCACAATGATGGCACTTTCCGTTGAATCTTGCCCTCGAACGGCTTGCACTCCTTCCTTGACCTTTGGGTCCTCTACTCTTGCTCCTTCCTCTATTCTCCGCCACAAAGACTTGGCTATTGTCGGAGCTTGATGAAGATTTTCTTCTAGTCTCTTCATTGATCATGTTATCTTTAACATTATCCATAGACAAAACACCATTAGGAGCAGAGTTACTTACAGTTACAACAAAGGTCTCCCAATTGTCCGGCAACGACCCCAACAATAGCAATGCTTGCAACTCATCATTAATCGTCATGCCCATCATAGTCAATTGATTGATTGTACTTTGGAAGTTGTTTAGGTGCTCGGCCACTCTAACACCATCTTTGTACTTCATATTGACAAGCTCTTTGATTAGAAAGGCTTTCTTGGCGGCGGTCTTCTTCTCGAACAAGGACTCAAGCTTCATCCAAAGGGCATGAGCGTCGGTTTCATTGGACACGTGGTGGAACACACTATCATCCACCCATTCTCGAATATGACCAATGGCTTTGCAGTTCATCTTCTTCCAATTTGCATCCGTCACCTCCTCCGGCTTAGCATCGGCTCCTTCGATGGGCTCATGTAAATCCTTGCAATAGAGAATATCCTCCATTCTCGGCTTCCATGTAATCCAATTAGAGTGGTTGAGTCGAATCATGGTACTCCTTGAACCTTCCATTCTAACGCCACGCCTACGAACCAAGGGCTCTGATACCACTATTGGGAAAAATAATAGAATGAAAATAACAACTCAAACTACAAAAGGATAAATATGCAAGGAAATAAAAAAAGTAAGGAAGAGAGAACACCGGATATAACGTGGTTCAACAAGGTGCTTACGTCCACGGGGCAGCAACAACAAGAACTTCCACTATGAAACAATGGGTATAAGAGATACACAATTTCAAGAACACCACTTGAAGGAAAACCCTCTCTCTCACACTTGTTTTTCTGCCTAACAACTACACTCTCAACTAGGAGTGGACACACCTCACTCTCTACTTGGATGAAGATGACTGGCTTGAATGAGATGAGATGATGAGAATGGGCAAATGGCCTCTCCTTATATAGGCCAAGGAGGAAGCCTCTAGATGGCTTCATTAATGCCCATCCTCCAACTACTCAAATAAATGCCCTTTCATGAACCTTCTACATTCATCTTGGTTCATGGGCTTTCACCATCTTTCTAGAACCATTCTAAAAAGCCCTCATAAATTCTACATGGGAGAATAAATTTTATAATTGTTTTTGGTCTGGATATTCTAACACCCAGCAGAGCCTATTCGAATAGAGTGCAGATGCCCATTGATCGTGACTCAATCAACACTAAATATAGCAAGTGAATGGGTGTTTACGAATAGATAGCGATAAGTACGGATCGAACCCTCTCACAGAGAATGAATCAAGAAGAAAATTTCAAAGGGGTCACAAGCAATTAATAATGCATAAAACGAAGTAAATAGATAATGAGACGACCAATAATAATAAAATAGATCAAGGCATTCAGAATCAATCAAGCAAACCAAAACAACCTTTTTTCATGAAAACACATGTTGATCAGTTTTTCTACTTCAGATTTAGACCCAATCAAGGCATCCAAATCCATATAATCTAACTTTTAAAATCAGTTTTTCTCAGACCATAAAAAAGAACATATACCCAAGCATGATCTATCAAAATCAAGCATAGATAATAAAAAGCTTATTCTAGCATTGAAAACTACAATAAGAAAGGCACCTCCTGGTATGAAGACAAGCCAACTCAATCATTCAAGAACATAAATAACTATATTAACGAGCATTCTCATAAAGAAAAGAAAAGTTATGGACCACTTAACTTCATCTTGCAGCCCCAATCGCTAAGTTAATCGGGCATCGTACGTAAGAAAAAGATGATTTTCATTGATAGCATGCTTAAGTACAACTTTAGCTCCTTCCTAAAAACTATGTCTTGCTTGGACAAGGCTCAAAGATACCTTAAAAAAATGGAAGTAGTGGAGAACTAGAACTAAAAGACCTAGATCTAGAAGGGGAGAGAGGGAGAAGAAGAAGAGGGGAGTGGTGATGGTCATCCCTTCCTAATGGGGAGAGAGAGAGAGAGAGAGAGAGAGAGAGAGAGAGAGAGAGAGAGAGAGCACGCTATTCCATATGGGGGTTGCTTCCCTTAAATAGTTTTTTTAACACGAAGTCCTTCTCGATCCTTTCTCTTACTTGCAATTATCTTTAAGAGAGGATGATCCCTTAGGCTCCTAATGTGAAGGAGATAAGAAAAGAGAGAGTTCCAATCTGCAATCCTTACTAGAATTAATTTGAATTCTGAGCAAAGACTGGGCCCATTTTTGTTGTAACTAATTGTAATCCAGAGTAAGAAATTCACAACAAATTTTCCGAGGTCATAAATTGGTCATTTTTTGCTTCAATTTAATTGATCTTGGCTTCTATGAATATTTACTCTGAATAAGCTTTCCAATGGTAGGTAATTTCACCAATCTGACGGTCAGATTGAAAGTTATGAACAATTTACGATAGACAATCATAAGAGAAACGGGGCTGACTTTCTTTTCGCAATAGAAATGTTCCACAATGAGAGATGGGACCTATTAGAAAGTGTTGGACATCCCATACATGTGTAGAGTCCTCCTTGGACTATGCTTCCTTGTTTCTTTTGTCTTCTTTCAGTTTGAGTCCAACTCTATCTCCCTTTTGTGATAATTTCTGCAACTTTCAAACTTCTTGAGAGATAAGGATAGAGGAATAATCTAGAGGATTTTAGAATCTTCCTGGATGAGGGGATAAAGTGTGGGACGTCCCTATCTAGGAGAAAGTGTGTGGGACGTCCCATAGGGCGCTGGGTCCCATTGCTTTGTCAAATCCTACATAATGAAACAACTAAATCACAAGTAATGAATTAATTAATGATGCAATGCATGGGATGCATGGGCCCTACCTAATGTAAGATGAGCTAATGCAATGGGGTCACAATGCTTTAGATCTAATTGGCGGGACCCAGTGATGATGTACTATTTTAATCTCATAAATTCATACAAAATTAAGGGTTTTTAGCTAATTTTGACTTTGAACACTACCCCTTTCTCTGGAATAGGGGTTTTGGTAGGTTCCCTTTTGATCGGAGCCCATTGCAATATGTTTTCAGCAGTTTCTTTCAAGAATGTTCATGATGCTTCTCCTGTTTTCTGTGTAAAGTTTCAACTATAAAAAGATCCCATCATTTGTTTGGTAGGGTAATCCATTCCTTCATACACAATTTGAACCAATCGGATTTTCTCAACTCCATGGTAGGGATACTGGATCAAAAAGCCATTGAACTGTTCCAAGAATTTGTAAAGTGTCTCCCACTCCTTTAGGTAAAATCTATTAATTTGAAACAATCGGGTTTTCTCAACTCCATGGCAGATTTCCTAATCGAATCGGCTTTTTGTTTGGAATAAATTTTTTTATAAAATTCTTCGACTAGTTTGGTCCATGTTGTGATGGACATGGACCCGACCTGTAATATATAAAGCCAGGTTTTAGCCTTCTCCTAAAATAAAAATGGGAATAACCTAAGCTTTAGGGCATCCTTAGTCATATGATAGATTTTCTTGGTCCCACAAATGTTCTCAGAATCCCTAACATCTTGGTATATGTTTTCCTGGTCTAGCCCGCGAAATACTGGAAGCATCTGAATCATACCAGATTTTAGCTCAACGGTAGCATTGGTCTGAGGCAAAGTAATGCAGGACAGTTGGGTTATCCTAGTGGGGTATATGTAATCCTTCAAAGTCATGGGTGGGTCCCCTTGATCAGCCATCTTGATAATTTCTTCAAAAATTGAAGAAGTTCCAACAACGGTTAATGCTAATTAGGGCTGAATCAGGATCAACTTTGTATTTCTACGTTCCCACTATTTTTGTCTTTCAGGGCTAGCTTTCATGCACTGGTTTAACCTAATCTATATGCAAGGTCCTATTAATAATTATATGACACGCAATCAATCAAGCAAAGACTAGGGCACACAAGGAATTCTAGTAGGTTCCTAACTTCTAGACGGCTCCTAACTGCTTTGACGGCTCCTAACTGCTTTGAAGAGTGCACCTAGGCCTCCAATCCGATCTTATGAAGCCAAATCGACCAGGTAAGTCCCCATGATGAGTGGTGGGGTCACAATGCTATTGGCAAGGGTCCCGCTTAAGAACCAAACTCCTAGATTAGAGACTGTCATCATTTCTTATAGGGATAGGACTTACCAAGACATTGAATTTACCAAAGAGCGCAACTGGTGCAACCGTTGGTGGTCTTCTTCCTAATGAGCTAGAATTCCTAGGTTCTCGTTCCTATTTGATTTTAATTAAAGCTTGGTACCTATGTGAGATGTGGAGGATCCAGTGATGAAATCCAGTCCTTATCTTATTGGGGTCAATTACCCTTAACTAAGTGTGTGGATCCAATTACTTTGGTGTGTCAATCAAGCAATCACACTTTGCGACAATTTAAGTCAATCTAGCCCCACTTGCAAGTAAAAGATTCGTGGGGTGAAGTTTAGAAAGTCTTACAGCGGGTACACGCTAATATTTAACCTGTAGTTTTTTTTTGCAGTTTTTGCAATTCTGAGAGCAATTTTTATTTTTGGCAATTCTGAAAGCAACTTGTTTGCATAAGAGAAATTTCCTTGATTTCCTTCCTTCTAAAGTCCTTCCAAACTTGGAATTGTACCTAAAATAAAATACTAAAGAGTTAGAGCTAAATAAAATACTAAAAATAATTAACTATTCTAACTAAAATCCCTAAATAGAAAAATCAACCTAGTCTAAATTTCAAATCCCTAAATTAAAGCAATTTGAGTGAAAGATACAACTCTAATGCTCCTAATGCGGTCATAAGTTAATTGGCCACACTTTGCTTTCCTAAGTGTTGAAACTGTTGCACAGGCTCGACTGGATAGATCTGTAAGACTCATTTAGATTAGTGAGAACCTTAAAACAATGGCTGCGATTCAATCTCCCAATAAGCAAGAATTAAACAAAAATAAAAAGCGAGATGAAAAAGGATGAAAAATGAAGAAGTTACGCAATTATAAAGTTGACTACTTGAACCAGTTTCGCTGTTGATTGCAGAATCTGCCTGACTGCCTGACCCAGTTTACAGCGCTAAAAGTCTAACTTTTCGAAAGTATTTTTTTCTAAGATTTTGAGGGTTCAAAATCTATATATCAAAGTCCAATCCAGCAGAATTTCAAGTAAAAAAGAGCCTGTTTGACTAGTTTCCAATGTGCGAACTTTTGGGCAAAAACCAGGCCAAATCTGTTAAAATAATAGTGCCGAAACTTGTCTTTTATGCACCCACTTGAAATCAGTCCGAAAATTATTTAAAAATCAGCAAACAAAACTTAAAAATCAGTTACTATGTATATAAAAAATCATAAAAACTAAATCTAATGCATGCTATGAATGCAAAAAATTCATGTAAATATGCTATGATATGCACTAATAATACTAAATAAGAGAATTTTTTTTATTGGTTCCCTGGCAACGGCGCCAAAAACTTGATCGTGATTTCAATCAACACTAAATACCACAAGTGTTGGAAATAGGGTGGGCCTCTAGGATAGGTTTCAAAAACTTTTGACCCACTTGACGCAGGGATCAACTATCCATAAGGCTATAAAACCCAATCCAAGATCCATGTCCTCAATCTCAGTCATCATGATCAGTAAATACAATCTATCTAGAAGATAGAAACAGCAACTAACAAGCATCCATAATAATCTACAACATGCAAGGAAGTGGATTATACCTTTGGAGCTCGGTTGTGCTCTAATGGAGGAGTTGCGTCTTTCTTTGATGATGAAACGCTTTCACTAATCAAATAGGGATCTCCAAGACCTCTTGATCTTCCACGCTATGACCCGTATCAGATTCTCCTTTTCTCAAGAAGATGGTGGGATCTCCAAGAGAAAACTACTAGGAACTCTAGGGAGGAACTAGAAAGAGAACTAGAAGAGGGAAGAGAGGAATAACTTGTGCAACACTTGCACTAGGGGGCCTTGGGCGTGAATCCCAATGCAAGAACAGTGCTTGGACGTCCAAGGCCTCCTCTCCTCTATTTATAACTTTTGCAAGTTGTCTCTTCTTTACTAATTACAATAGAAGTCTTACTTCCATTAATTAGTAACTTACCATATCATAATTAGAAGTCTCACTTAAAATATGATTAGTATCTTTCTAATTCCTTTCTAATTAAAATAGAAGTCTCACTTCTACTAAAATTAGTAAGTCTACTATTACCACCATTAGAAGTCTCACTTCTACTAGAAATAGTAACTTTCCTTTAGAGTTCAACTAAAATTAGATACTTTCTAATAATTGGGCTAGCGTGGGGACCACTAAGGATTCCTTAGAAAGCTGGCTCCAACTGTGACACGCGACCCCACAACTCATGTGTAATCCGGGCCCACAGTTAATTGCAAATAACTCCACTATATAAATGCAATTGAACTCCAGTCTTAGGAATATTACATAGAAGACCCTAAACTTCCACATTACCACAAGTAGACCCCTCTATCAATATCCATGGATCAATTGGACCTGTCTTCCAAACTTGATCCATATCTTATTATCCTTGAGCCCCAATTAATTATAATGATCAATGGTACCTTTCCAATTAACTCTTAATCGGAATGGGTGCGCACTTACCAATGATAAATCCATTAATTGGCACAAGGGGATATTAGAGATAGATTCCATCTTGACTATTGAATGTTCCCACAGCTCTACTACCATGTACCCAAATCACCGAGGTGTTGACCTACAGTTGGCCTCACTCATTGGTGACTCAAAGCAAATGAATAGATAGAAACTTGAGTTCATTAATGTCTCAGGATTGAGAGCCTATTGCTAGGGAATTATGAGAGCAGACCTTAAAATAAAGACAGTGTTTATAAGGTGCTTCTCATGGCCCTTCAATACATCCAATGTACCAACACTATGATCCAGAATCTTCCATTCTGATGATCGAGACAAATCACACTATCTCATAGTGATCAAAGTGCTGCAACCTTGTCAGTATGAGATGTCCAGTCTCATCACTGGTTGTGAATATATTTTAAGTATAAGATTTGTCACACATGTCTCCCGTATGTGGATCTCATCCATACACATGTGTTACATCTAATATACTTGTGGACCCCGGTTCATCTCATGAACCATCATGTCATTCGTATTGGTTATGTGCAAGTATATAATAAATCACCATTCATCTCATGAAAGGAAAGCATGAATATACTGATAAATAAAGAAATTAATCAATTTATTATATCATCTACTGGATTGAGTCCATAAAACTAACAATCTCCCACTTGGGCTCAATGCCAGTTAGAGTTGCATCTCATGCACATCCTCTTTACATCTTGCTCAAAGACTTTGGTAGTCAAAGGCTTAGTAAAGGGATCTACTAGATTGTCTCCAGAGGCTATCTTGGTGATCGTACATCACCTCTTTGCACAATCTATCTGACCATGTATAACTTCCTCTGTACATACTTTTTGGCTCTTGGGTTATTTGGACTTAGCGACTGCCCTGCTGTTATCACAGTAAACTGTGATCGGCTGTCCTGCCAAAAATACCACTTCAAATTCCATAAGGAATCTTTTGAGTCAATCTGCTTCCGTAATTGCTTCTCAAGTAATTACAGCATAAACACATACTCAGAAATTGATTTCCTGGAATCCTGATCTGACTAGAAGTCAGTATCTATGTAACCGACTGGTAATCAACTCATCACTGCTATGACTCAACATGTGATCTCTAGTCCTTCTCAAGTATTCGAGAACACATCTTACAATAGTCAATGATAAAGACCTGGGCTAGACTGATATCTGCTGACTAGGCATACTGCGTGACAGATATCCGGTCTAGTACAAAGCTTAGCTTACCGTACCAGAACCTTATCTATGTACACATTATTGGGATAAGCCTATCATCCTATTTTTCCAGTCTCAATGGAAATTGATTCCTAGGATGTACCTGGCTTTTCCAAAGTCCTTTATTATCAAAAGTCTTAGCCAACTAAAACTTTTACTGTTGACGATATCCCTATGTCACTCCATAGGAGAAGGATGTCGTCGACATATTATATCAGAAAAAACTACCCTGCGTTCTTGACTTTTCATTTACACATGACTTATCCGGATTCTGATAAAAATCAAGTGACTTGATTTGCTTTAGTCAATACGGATGTTCCTGTTTTGGGATATCTGCATGAATCCATAAATGGACTTATGCAGCCTGCAAACTCTTCGCACTTGGTTATTAGCTATAGAACCATCTGGTTAAATCATATAGATGTTTTCCTCAAGATTCCCATCGTGAGATGCTGTCTTGATATCCATTTGCCAAATCTCGTCACCGAGATGAACCGCAATGGATAAGAGTATCCGGATGGAACTCTTCCATCTCGCTCTCATTTTCTTTTGTAGACTCACTTGCACCCAATAGGTTTGCTATTGGCAGGCAAGCCCACAAGTATCCAGACCTGATTAGAGTACAAAGACTCCACCTCAGCTTTCATAGCATCTAACCAACGTCCCAAAACTATGTCATTAACTGCTTTATCATAGTTATAGGGATTTTGTTCCGGTTACACCGGGATTGCCTTGTAAGACTTTCCCTAGACCGAGAACTTGTCAAGGGTTCTGACAATACTCCCACTACAACAAGGCACTGGTGTAATTACTGGGTCAAATATGGGCGGATTTTCTTAAAGTTTGGTTATTCTTGGATTTGGAATTGTTCTTTCTTAAATTTCTTCCAAGATAACCATTTCTAAAGATTTCCAGTTAATCTTATAATCTCCCTCCAGAAAACCGCATTGGTGCTGCCAAGCACTTTCTGCTCTCTGGGATTATAGAGCAACCAATCCTTTAGTTTCTTTTGGGATAGAATATAAACATATATACTTCCGACTTCGATTCCAACTAATCCGTCTTATCCTTCAGCACGTGTGCCGGACAACCCTGAAAAATGTTGTAGACTAGGCTTTCGCCCTGTCCATAACTCCCTGGGAGTCTCAAGTATAGACTTAGATGGAATGAGGTTTAGTATATATATTTCAGTTTCCATATCCCAAAATATAGGTAATCAGTGGAAACTTAATCATAGACTTGATCATATTTAAAAGAGTCTTGTTCCTTCTTTCTACTATTCCACTCTGTTGAGGCAAACCAGGAGCAGACTACTGGGATCAAATTCCATTTACTGATAAGTATCCCATAAACTTAGCGGAGAGATATTTGCCTCATCGATCTCATCGAAGAGTATTTATACTTTTACCTAATTGCTTTTCCGCTTCCGCTCGAAACTCTTTGAACTATTCAAAAATCTCGGACTTGCGGTGCATAAGGTATATGTATCCATATCTCGAGTAATTATCGGTGAAAGTGATAAAATACTCGTATCAATCTCTCACTCTAATATTATGAGTCCATACACATCAGTAAACACTAACTCCAATAAATCTTTGGCCCGACTGCCCTTAGATGAATAAGGGTCTTTTGGTCATTTTGCCTTCCAGACAGGATTTGCAGACAGGCATTGGTTCTACCACTAATGATGGCAAGATATCATCTTTCACTAGCCTGTCAATCCTGTTTAGGTTTATATGACCTAGCCTCTTAGGTGCCAAAGTTTGTTGGATTAGATGAAGGTGACTACCTCTTTAATGATGGTCTATTATTAACATCAGTGTCATGTATCTCATACATTGTGGGAGTAAACAAATAAAAGCCATTGATTACCTTGTCAGAATATATAAGAGTACCGCTCCTCTTTAAGACGATTTAATTACCAAAAGTAACTGAATAACTCTTATTCATCATACTAGAAATTAAAATTCCGTCTTAAAATGGTACATATAATGTATCTGACAAAATCAACTTAATATCTGAAAATAACTAAGTTACTACTCCTACTGACACTGCTTCTGCCTTGGCTTCCGATCCCAGGTTAATACTGATTTCCCCGTCATTAATCCTCCTGGTTACCTGTAACTCCTACAACATATTACTGATGTAATTAGTTGCACCAAAGTCTACAAACCAAGATTCTGAAGTACTAGTTGAGAAACTATCTTCAGAAATAAATGACTCAATCATACCTGAGGTCTTTTCCTTTGACAGAAATCGTGGACAATTCCTCCTCCAATGTCCTGTCATACCACAGTGGAAACACTTTCCCTTTGCTCCTGTACCCTTGACCTTGGCCACACCACTAGTGGAACCATACTTCACCTTAGAACCGTTGATGACTGATTTCTTCTTGCTATCCCGGTCTTTGCCTTTCGGCTTAGACTTAGCAAATGACTTTTCTGTCATGAGGGCAGTTGGTCTTTTCTTCATGATTTCCTCAAACACTACCAGCTGGCGAGACAGCTCAGCTATGGTCATTTCCAATTTACTATAATTGATCTTGAAATGTTTGAATGAGTCTGGTAGTGATTGAATGATCATGTCGATCTGCGTTTCTGTATCAAACGTAGTCCCCAGTACATCTAACTCATTCAATGCCAACTTCATTTGTAACAAATGTTTTTGTACTGGGGTTCCCTCGGCCATCTTTGTCTCCATCAGCACTTTTAGAGCTGCCTGCCTAGCAGGCCTAACCTGGTCTGCAAACATCTCCTCTAAGTTCGATATAATATCGTATGCTGACTTATAGGATTGATGTTGTTCTTGCAAAACAGTAGACATGGATGCCTGAATAAAACATCTGGCTATCTCATTGTTTTTGGTCCACTTGGTGTAAAAGTTTTTCACAATCTGTGGTGCATCAGGCTCAGGCTCAGGAAGGGGGGGTATTAGAAGGACATATTTGCAACTTGAAGATGTCAAGATAATATCCAGGTTCCTTTTCCAGTCTACATAGTTGGATCCCATCAACTTGTTCTGGTTGAGGATGGTCGCAAGTGGATTGAAAGTATTCGAATTCATGCTGTATAAACTAAAGCACATAACCATACATTCAATGAAAGAATATAAATGACATTAGGGTTTAGTATTCTACCAAATTCATATGGGAATCCTCATAAGCACTGAATTTAGAATACATCGGAATCCCAATCCCCTAGGGCATGCCTCCTTGGGGAGTGCAAATGCCCCATAGATTGGTGCGGATCAAAGTCGTCAAAATTAAGATTAAGACTAATTATCCTTGATCCCCAATCATTCATTATCACCTAGGTATCTCATACCAGATAATGTATGACTCCCGATTTGCTTTGGTCTCTAAAATACATGAGGCAAATCCTTGGGGATACTACATCATTATTTTAGTTAAGTGTGACCCACCAACTAATATTGCATGACAACCGCGATGGGCAGCTCCTCCTTGGGGAGTGAACCCCCACCATGTCTCATCAATACTATCCATAGGAGATCCATATCTAGTAACCAGATAAATAAAAGCCCTCCGTGGGGAACGGCCACTCTCTTGGTGGCGCGAGGCTAATACTTTCCTTACAATGGACCTATGGTGGAAAACCATGGGGATTAAATGCCCCGCTCCCACTTAATATTTTAAAATTGAGGATTTCCTTTTAAGGTATTAGGGCCCACATATATAAATATATGAATCATCAAATCATCTCATGATGTGATTTAAGATTGGTTCCAAGTCAAGTTATTTTAAGGAAAGTCCAGTTTCTTAAATTAGTGTTACCAATGTGTCCATCTCATGGGACATCAACACTAATTAGAACTCTTTCCAAAAATTAATTTGATTTGACCAATATTAGTAACTTGCTATGTTTGGATCAGATTTGGAAACATTCTAAATAAAGCATTCAACTATAAATAGAAAACGCTAAAATCAGAAACTAGTCCTCTCCTCCACATGGCCCAAGCGGAATAGACTTCTTGGACTTCTAGACTTTCCAAAAATTTGGAATTCCTCAAACTCTTTGGGAAACTCCAAAACACCTTTGGTAATCTTCAAACTCTTTGATTAGGAGTCCAACTTCACTTTCCTTCTTAGTCTCGGACATCGCCAGAATTTACAAATTAAGAAAATTACATAAATTCCTATGTCTCTACGATGAGACTTACATGATAATCTATTAATGGAAATAAAAAGGCACATAGGGAATTTCACCATGCCTTGCCCTGAACCGGGAAACCAAGGAAACCATGATGCCCTTTACAACTTGCCAATAATAAACATTCAACCATAAAAAGAAAGTAAAAGACTTGTGGGCCATATGGAGAGAACATGATAACCTGCATGTTAGTATCTCATACTAGCAAAGCAACTCACAAAGCCGGGTTACCAAACAATAATGGAAAGACAGGATGCCAAATATTGCCACTACTATGATTCATGCCCCCTACGCAGAGGGGGTCCGGGGGTGTCCCCCGGCGGGGTTCGAGCTGCCCGGTCAGCTCGCGGGGGCCCAGGGGGCAGCGCCCCCGAAACAAAAACAAAAATTGAGATCTCATATGTCAGTCTGTTCGGTCGACCTGCCAGAGGGCTCGGTCGACCGGCCTCAGTGTCTTCGGTCGACCGGCTAGAGGGCTCGGTCGACCTGCCTGACGGAAATCTGCAAGTTGGGTTTTTTGTATTTCGTGTCCAACCATATCTAAAACTCTTCTGAAGATTTCCAATGGCTTCCTACCATCATTCCATCATTGTTAGACCCTTTTGTGACTATCCAAACATGGACTTACTAATTATCCAAGCAAAACCATTAAAACTGATCCGTACATAGCCCTTGATCTATCCTCTTCGCTTCTCATGTAAAGATTAGATCAAGCTTACTGATCTAACATGATAAGAGATGAGGTAAGGCTCTGATACCAATTGTTGGAAATAGGGTGGGCCTCTAGGATAGGTTTCAAAAACTTTTGACCCACTTGACGCAGGGATCAACTATCCATAAGGCTATAAAACCCAATCCAAGATCCATGTCCTCAATCTCAGTCATCATGATCAGTAAATACAATCTATCTAGAAGATAGAAACAGCAACTAACAAGCATCCATAATAATCTACAACATGCAAGGAAGTGGATTATACCTTTGGAGCTCGGTTTGTGCTCTAATGGAGGAGTTGCGTCTTTCTTTGATGATGAAACGCTTTCACTAATCAAATAGGGATCTCCAAGACCTCTTGATCTTCCACGCTATGACCCGTATCAGATTCTCCTTTTCTCAAGAAGATGGTGGGATCTCCAAGAGAAAACTACTAGGAACTCTAGGGAGGAACTAGAAAGAGAACTAGAAGAGGGAAGAGAGGAATAACTTGTGCAACACTTGCACTAGGGGGCCTTGGGCGTGAATCCCAATGCAAGAACAGTGCTTGGACGTCCAAGGCCTCCTCTCCTCTATTTATAACTTTTGCAAGTTGTCTCTTCTTTATTAATTACAATAGAAGTCTTACTTCCATTAATTAGTAACTTACCATATCATAATTAGAAGTCTCACTTAAAATATGATTAGTATCTTTCTAATTCCTTTCTAATTAAAATAGAAGTCTCACTTCTACTAAAATTAGTAAGTCTACTATTACCACCATTAGAAGTCTCACTTCTACTAGAAATAGTAACTTTCCTTTAGAGTTCAACTAAAATTAGATACTTTCTAATAATTGGGCTAGCGTGGGGACCACTAGGGATTCCTTAGAAAGCTGGCTCCAACTGGGACACGCGACCCCACAACTCATGTGTAATCCGGGCCCACAGTTAATTGCAAATAACTCCACTATATAAATGCAATTGAACTCCAGTCTTAGGAATATTACATAGAAGACCCTAAACTTCCACATTACCACAAGTAGACCCCTCTATCAATATCCATGGATCAATTGGACCTGTCTTCCAAACTTGATCCATATCTTATTATCCTTGAGCTCCAATTAATTATAATGATCAATGGTACCTTTCCAATTAACTCTTAATCGGAATGGGTGCGCACTTACCAATGATAAATCCATTAATTGGCACAAGGGGATATTAGAGATAGATTCCATCTTGACTATTGAATGTTCCCACAGCTCTACTACCATGTACCCAAATCACCGAGGTGTTGACCTACAGTTGGCCTCACTCATTGGTGACTCAAAGCAAATGAATAGATAGAAACTTGAGTTCATTAATGTCTCAGGATTGAGAGCCTATTGCTAGGGAATTATGAGAGCAGACCTTAAAATAAAGACAGTGTTTATAAGGTGCTTCTCATGGCCCTTCAATACATCCAATGTACCAACACTATGATCCAGAATCTTCCATTCTGATGATCGAGACAAATCACACTATCTCATAGTGATCAAAGTGCTGCAACCTTGTCAGTATGAGATGTCCAGTCTCATCACTGGTTGTGAATATATTTTAAGTATAAGATTTGTCACACATGTCTCCCGTATGTGGATCTCATCCATACACATGTGTTACATCTAATATACTTGTGGACCCCGGTTCATCTCATGAACCATCATGTCATTCGTATTGGTTATGTGCAAGTATATAATAAATCACCATTCATCTCATGAAAGGAAAGCATGAATATACTGATAAATAAAGAAATTAATCAATTTATTATATCATCTACTGGATTGAGTCCATAAAACTAACAACAAGTGCACAGGTGTCTATGAATAGACAGCGGCAAGTACAGGTCGAGCCCATAGAGAGCGTATGAAGAAGAATAATTAAAGAAGAAGAATCTAAAGGTGTCACAAGTAATTAATAATCCATAAAACTAAAAAAATAATTAATGGGATAATGATAATGTTAAAATAGATCAGGGCATTCAGAATCCATGAAGCAATTCAAAACGACCTTTTTTCATGAAAACACATGTTGATCAGTTTTTTTACTTCATATCTGGACCCAATAAAGGCATCCAAATCCAGATAATCTAACTTTAAAACCAATTTTTCTCAAAGAGAAAATTTTTCTATAAAAATTAAGAACAATACCTAAGACCTCCTTACCTTTATCAAAGTAGTACAATTACTTAATCATTACCTATCAAGTCTTATGTATAGACCATCAAAAAGAACATATTCCCAAGTATGATCTATCAAAATCAAGCATAGATAATAAAAAGCTTATTCTAGTGTTGAGAACTAAAAAAAGAAAGGCACCTATTGGTATGAAGACAAGCCTACTCAAGCTTATTCTATTTCTAGCTTTCCTTTTTTTTTTTTCAATCTTTCAAAGGTAGATTTGGGCCTTGTCCAAGCAAGACATAGCTTTTAGGAACGAGCTGAAGTTGTACTTGACAATGCTATCAATGAAAATAATCTTTTTCTTACTAGTAATGGCCGGTTAACTTAGTGACTGGGGCTGCAAGATGAAGTTAAGTATCCCTAACTTTCTTTTATTTTATGAGAATGCTTGTTGATCTAGTTATTTATGTTCTTGAATAATTAAGTAGGCTTGTCTTCATACCAGTACGTGCCTTTCTTTTTTTTACTTCTCATTGCTAGAATAAGCTTTTTATTATCCATGCTTGATTTTGATAGATCATACTTGGGAATATGTTCTTTTTTTACGATCTATGCATAGACTTGTTAGGTAATGATTAAGTAATTCTAGTCTTTGATAAAGGAAAGGAGGCCTTAGGTATTTTTCTTAATTTTTATAGAAAAATTATCTCTTTTAGAAAAATTGATTTTAAAGTTAGATTATCTGGATTTAGATGCCTTTATTGGGACCAGATATGAAGTAGAAAACCCGATCAACATGTATTTTCATAATAAAAAAAAGGTTGTCTGAATGCCCTGATCTATTTTATTATTATTGTTTATTTCATTATCATTATATCATTAACTATTTTTTTAGTTTTATCATTTATGCATTATTAATTACTTGTGACACTTTTCGATTTTTCTTCTTGATACGTTCTCTGTGGGGTTCGTCCCGTACTTGCTACTGTCTATTCATAGATACTTGTGCACTTGGGGTATTTAGTGTTGATTGAAATCACAATCAAATTTTTGGCACTGTTGCCAGGGAGCCAATTAAGAAAAAAAAATTCTTATGTAGTATTGTTAGTGCATATCATAGCATATTTATCATAGCATGCATTAGATTTAGTTTTTATGATCTTTTATATACCTGGTTGCTGATTTGTTAAGTTTTGTTTGTTGATTTTTAATTAATTTTTGGACTGATTACAAGTGGGTGCATAAAAGACAAGTTTCAACACTATTATTTTAACAATTTAGGCTTGGTTTTTGCCCAAAAGTTCGCATTTTGAAAACCAGTCAAACAGACTTCTTTTGACTTAGATTTTTTATAGATTGGACTTTGATATATAGATTTTGAACCCTCAAAATTTCAAAAAAGATTTTTTTTTCGGAAAGTCAGACTTTTAGCGCTGTAAACAGAGCCAGTCAGGCAGGTTGATTCTACAATCAGCAATTAAACTAGTTCAAATAGCAAACTTTATAATTGCATAACTTCTTAATTTTAAATGCCATTTTTTTAATTCTTGCATATTGGGAGATTGAATCCCAACCACTCTTTTTACCCTTTCACTGATCTAAGTGGGTCGTATAGATCTGTCAAACCGGGCATGTGTAACAGTTCCAACACTTCGAATTTTTCTTGCACTAGACAGTAAAGTGTCCATTTAACTTAAGACTGCATTAGGAGTTTTAGAGTTTTATCTTTTATTCAAATTTCATTGATTCAGGGATTCAAAATTTAGATTAGGTTGATTTTTCTATTTAGGAATTTTATTTAGAATTGTTAGCTATTTTTAATAGTTTATTTAGATCTAACTCTTTAGTGTTTTATCTTAGGTACAATTCCAGTTTTTGAAGGACTCTAGAAGGAAGGAAATCAAGGGAATTTCTCTTAAGCAAATAAGTTGCTCTCGGAATTGCCAAAAATAAAATTGCTCTCAGAATTGCAAAAACTGCTAAAAAACTATAGGTTAAATATTAACATGGACTCATTGTAAGACTTTCTAAACTTTACCCCACGAAACTTGCAAGTGGGGCTAGATTGATTTAAATTTTCGCAAAGTGTGATTGCTTGATTGACACACGAAAGTAATTGGACCCACACACTTAGTTAAGGGCAATTGACCCCAATAAGATAAGGATTGGATTTCATCACCGGTTCCTTGCCTAATTAGGTTTCATTTAAGGGGAAGAGTCCATGGATCTGGGACTCTAGTTCCCAGATCTGATGGACTCTCCTCCCTTATCCAGATAATGGACCAGGCGGGTTTGGGCCAGGTCTGGTCCATGGTCGGGTTTTGGGTCAGGTCATGATTTAGATACGGACCCAGGTTTAGGTCTACATTGGGCATGGGTTTGATGGGTCAAGTTTGTTTTGGGCCTAATGGGTTTGGGCTAAACTCGTGTTAGGTTCAGGTTTGGACATGGTTTGGCGGGTCTTGTTTGCGCTTGGTCTTAGGTGGGTTTGATTTCGGTACGGGTTATTAATTTTTCAAAATGTGCAATTTCATATGTTTGATGTTTCAGATCGTTGTTTTCTTATCAAGAATAATAAGTGGAGAATTGCAATTGAGACTTCAGCTGACATAAAAAAAATATAATATACGGTAATTTATATGTTCTGTATGTAATTAAGAAGTTTTCTTATGTTTTAGTAAATGTTTTTCTTTTATATATTTTCTTTATACTCATAATTTTTGTATTTTTTTTCTGCTCTCCATTTTGCTTTCTCTTTCTCAATCTTATAAGGTTTATTTAACATCCATGCATGGTATATGAAATAAGCATGCCTCCCAATTGCATTTGACAATCAATTTGTTCGTATTTATATTTAAATTTACTTTAAATTAACCTATCTCTCCATCCAATATCCATGACCCATTAATCGGAAGGGATAAAGGTATATGGGGTTCTCCAAAAGATGATGACTAATTCTGAATTTTATAAATAATTATTTTAAATAGGATTTTTTTATGTACTCAGTGTTTACTTTTGACATAAATTGGGTTTTTCCACTATGAATTAAAGGCTCACGTTGGACGCGGGCCCTGAAGCACTAGTTACACTAATAGTGGATCACTGATTGAAGGTAAGATACTTGTAAAGGTCTCCTATAAGGGCATCATGAAAAGAAAAATAATAATCAGATGAGGACTTCATAGACTCGTAGTGCAAGAGTCTTGGTCATCTTGAACTCTCATGTAATATTCTACTCGATCCGATAGGGCCTACAAAAATGGCATAATCACAATGATTTTTGTCATCTCAATTGTCCAATCATTGTAGTCATCTGATATGCACCATTGTAGCTTTGATTTCAAATTAAATTGGGTTCTGAATGGCAATGTTTAAAGATTTTTAAGGTTTAGGGAAAGGTTTTATAAGATTTTAGCGATTTATGGTAATGTCAAAGGAAAAATCTTCTTTTAGAAATGATAATAATGTGATTTACCTAATTAAAAAGGGGATAGGTATTATGAAATCTCGTTTTAGAGATGTGAGAGGAAAGTGGAAAATCTTTTAGGATACATTGATATGGAGTTAAATTAGGAGATAATAAAGAACGATACTTTTGGGAATGATGCTTTGCGAAAACTTACAAGGATGCACCATGCGTTGCTCTCTCGTGAAGAGGGTTGTTGCTTATATATATATATATAGGGATATTCCTGTGTATCATTCCCTCATCATATGGTGAGAGACAAACTTAATGGAACCTACAGATCATGAAACTTGTAGAGGATGAGAAGATACATCTTGGATAAGACCATATATCAAATTTGGGGTCAATCTGTTATAAAGTCAACCCTATTAAGTTGGATGTGTTATAAAGTCAACCCTACTAAGTTGGATGGATGCAAATGAATATTTTTCATATATATATATATATATATATATGAGAGATGCTCCTGTGATAGCATCTATCACCTTACTATGATAGATAAGGTGAATATCTATATATATATATATGAGAGATGCTCCTGTGATAGCACCTATCACCTTACTATGATAGATAAGGTGAATATATATATAAAGAACGGCCTCTTACCCTAATAAGGGGCGACAGTTCTTACCTGCCTACCAGGGGTTTGAAGTTATTTAGTCACCTTTCCTCAGCTGAGGGCTATCCTACCTCACATGAGGTCAACTTCCCTTACTAGAGGGTTAGGTTAAAAAAAAAAAACATTATTCTATTGGATGTGTTGGTGGTGGTTACGAATATGAACACCCGGTTGGTTATTGAAGTGGTGCTTTCGGATCTTATTGATTTTAGTAATCCTTTGGTTTTTGAGTGATTTTAAATTTATTTCTAGAAAATCGAGTAGTTTCATTCCATCATCTCGCCAAAGTTCTCTCGATGGGGTTTGGACTGAAAGTTTCCTCCCAGTTGTTGGAGCTGGCCGAGTATATATCCTTTGCTGTTGCTTTTGGCCTAATTTAATAAAAATAATAAGTTGGGACCCACCAAGTGAGGTAAGTAGGTCAATATCACATATTTTTTCAAGAGTAAATTAGCGATAGGTCCCTTAAGTGGAATCTTACGTTCGCACGATCACATATTTCGTGACTGATTTGACCTCTCAACCGTTTTAGACATAAAATTTTAAATTTTAAAATTTTAAATTTTCCCTCCTCCCTCCTTCATAAATCCTATCCATCTTCGCTACTCCCTCCTTTCTAAACAAACAAACTGGTATGAGAGTGTTGCGCGTAATCGGAAGAAATCCGACGGATCGAATTTCAAAGGGTTGATCGGATAAGATAACCGGTGGGTCACTGTGACTTCAGCCTGTGTTCGGAGTTTGAAGGTTTTACTTAACCTTCTTTTTAAGCCTTAACACAGGCTAAGGTCCTTTCTCAGATTAACTTGTGAATTCCGAAGACAAATAATTAAATAATTAACCTAATACTAGATAATAATCAATCACCACAAAATAGCAAGAGACACAAGTTTTTACGTGGAAAACCCAACTCGGGAAAAAACCACAGGTGGTAGAGACCACCTAAAGCAGAGCACTATAATATGAAGATTACAAGTGAACTCACTAGACCTTTGTTCCAGTTGCAACTCAACCTAAAAGGACTGTGAAGAACTTGCCGACGACCCGCCGTTCACCTTCCACATGCTAGCTTGAAACCCACCTTGAATGCCCCTTCAAGGTGCTTGATCACAGGGAAACAAAGTAATTCTTCAGCACAATCTCCCTTGTACAAATAAGTCCACAAAACTCTCCACAGATGAATCTTCAAACTCAAGTGAATATAATATCTTCATATGGGGTCGATCTTGTTCCAGGCCGTAGGTAAACTCTATTGATAATATGAACTGCAGTATTTACCGCTTCAGCCCAGAAACGTTGAGGAATTTTTTTACTGTGTAATATCACGCGTGCCATCTCTTGGACAACACGATTTTTTCTCTCAACGACACCATTTTGTTGTGGTGTTTTAGGTGCAGAAAATTCATGTTTTATACCATTCTTTGAACAAAAAGACTCAAAGTAAGAGTTTTGAAATTCAGTCCCATGGTCTGAACGAATACGAACTACACCACCAAAGGTTTTTCCTTTATCATTAATGAGCAAAGTCCATAAATCAAGAAAAACTTCAAAGGTTTCGGACTTTTCTTTAAGGAAACGAACCCATGTAAGCCGTGAAAAATCATCAACGGTTAGAAATATATATTTCTTACCGCCAATGCTTTCAGTTTTTGTAGGCCCCATGAGATCCATATGAAGTAATTCAAGTGGCCTGGTGGTGGTTAAGGCATCAACCTTTTTATGTGAGGACCTGATTTGTTTTCCAATCTGACAAGGACCACACACAATTGTGGGGGCTTTTAAACGTTTGGGCAGCCCTATAACAGTTTCATTTTTTGCCAAGTTTTCTAGGTCCTTATGATTAACATGACCTAAACGTTGATGCCACAAATCGATGTCATTGATTATAGCTGCATGACATGATATGGTATTCTCTGTGGAAACAACATAACAATTGTCAGAAGTACGCACGCCATGGAGAACATTATTTCCCTTTTTATCAACAATGAGACAATCATTAAGAGAGAAATGAACTTCATGTTGTGAGTCACATAATTGGCTGATGCTTAACAAATTAGCTTTCAGACCTTTAACAAAGAAAACATTTGATAAAGAGGACATACCTGGAATCGAAACTGTACCTTTTTCGATTATATTTGATTTGCTTCCATCCCCAAATTTTACACTACTTCCATTACAGCTTTCCAATGAGGTAAAAAAGGATCTGTTTCCAGTCATGTGTCTAGAACATCCGCTATCCAAGTACCAAACTTGCGAATCTGTGGCTTTGAGAGCAGTCAGGACCACATTGCAGCGAAGATCAGACTTAATAACCCAGATAGATTTAGTCTTGATCTTTTGAGGGGTATTATTCCTCACCCCACGCTGATTATGTATATGATTTTTAAATTGATAACAATGTGGTCTTATGTGCCCTTTTATTCCATAAAAATGGCAGATTGGAACAAATCTGGGTTTTGACACATATTTAGTTGCTCTTGGGTTCGCAAGGTGAGTATTTAGGGTAGCACGCATGCTGGATTGCAAAGCTGGTCCTTTAACAAAAACAGATTTACCTGATTGCTTAGAAGAAGAAGACTCAGAAATAAATCCAAGTCCTGTCTTATGTTTATCACTTCTTTGTTGCATCAGAATCTCATCAAGAGTCATGGATCCTTTGTTCATTCGATCAAGCGAGGATTTGGCTGAAGTTAATTCTTGTAGAGCCATCCGAAGTTTTCCACAGACATTATTTTTCTCAGCCTCCAGCAAGTTGTACTCAGTTTGCAAGAAATCCAGTTTCTTTTTTACAGTCTCATATTGTGTAGTTGAAGATTACTTTTCTTTTCCTACAGCAATAACTTTGTCAGATAAAATCACACGTTGAGTTTCTAACTGGGTTACCTTGATGCGAGCATCACTTAGTTCAGCAGCAATGATTGCATTATGAGATTCTGAATCTTTCAGTTTTTGAGAGAGCTTATCGTTTATATGAGATAAACGTAATGAATCTTTGAGAAGTTTCTTATACACTACTTCAATATCATGTTCTTCATCAGAAAGATCATCAATGTTTGTCTCATCATCTGACTTGGAATCCTTGTCAGATGACCCCTGCTCAAGAGATGAGTTAGTACAAGATATAAAAGCAACAAATTTAGCAGACTCAGATTGTGACTCAGAGTCACTGTTCTCATTCTCAGATTCTTCTTCTTCCCAAGAAACATTTAAGGCTTTTCCTTTGTTTTTCTCCAGCCTGTTAGCACATTTAGAAGCTGGATGACCAAATCCTTGACATTCAAAGCATTGAATGGGTTTGGTAGCGGGTTGGGATGAATTTTTATCATACTTGGGCAGTCCTTTTGTTTTATTGAATCCTTTGTTCTTTGGGAATTCCTTTTTGAGAGTTGGTTTGTTTTTATTCAGATATCTCTTAAAACGTTTAACAAACAAAGCCTCAAGTTCATCATCAAAATCATTATCAGATTCATCATCATTGTTAGCTTTAGAAGACATGAGAGCAATACCCTTGGATTTTTTACTAGGGCAGTGATTTGCTTCAAAAGTCTGTAAATTTCCAACAAGTTCCTCAACAGGAAGTTCATTGAGATTAGTGTGTTCCTCAATGGCAATCACTTTGGACTGAAATCTTTCAGGCAGAGATCGAAGAATTTTCTTTACCACTTTCGAATCTGGAAAAGGTTCTCCCAGATTGAAACTTGAATTTACAATATGCCCAAGTTTGGCATTAAATTCATCAAAACTTTCATCGTCTTTCATACGTATAGTCTCAAAGGCAGATGTCAAATTCTGAATTTTGGTTTGCCTGACAATATCAGTGCCTTCATGCACTGTTCTTAAAAGATCCCATGCCTCTTTAGCAGTGGTGCAAGTTGAAATTCTTCGAAATTCTGAATGAGAAACGCCATTGTACATAGCATTCATAGCCCTATCATTCCAATGGGTCTGATTCTTTTCTCCTTGGGTCCAGTCAGCTACTGGTTTGGGAACAGTTCTCCCTTCAACAACAACTGTTGGTGATTTGTAGCCATTCACCACTGTTTGCCAAACATCATGATCAAGAGAACGTAAAAACGCAGTCATCCTTACTTTCCAGTAAGCATAATTGCTACTACCTTCAAGTAATGGAGGCTTGGTGGTAGATGTGCTTGATGGGATTGGTGTATGCCCTAAAGCCCACTAGCTGCACTCTCATCTTTTGTTACTGGATATTTACTGGTTATTTAATGGAAAGACTCTTTTATGCTTAAACATGTATATATGAATGGTTGTGTAAGGCCCATTGTTTCTAGTAAATGAATTAGGTGTGTAGTGTCTACACACAGATAGGTCTGATTCATGGACACTGGAAACATCATATTTGTTCATAACTGAAAGATGGAGCTGGGCCTTCATCTTGGTATAAGTTATAATGAGAGACTCTCCTGCATTTAGGGTGACTTACCTAAGTCATGGGAGGGCTTTCCCGGATTCATCTCATTAGTGCATATGCAATGCATTGAACAGGACCATGGTAGGTGTGATCTCTAAAATAGTACTATCACAGAGAGAGATCAAGTCACCTCATGCTACTGAGTGACCGGTGCTCTTAATCTTGAGCATTTGTGGATGAACTGACGAAGTCAAGTTCTTGTGCTTTAATTCACTATGGGTGAGATTCTTTTCATGGGTCAACAGCTCTGTGTTTTGGGTACTCGGACTTGATCAGTTGGGACGTGCAGATGCAATATAGAATCTATGCCATCTGATGATGGAATAATCATCCCCTTAGAATTATCCGATTAATCATCAAAATCTAAGATTTTAGTATATGGATGTTCCATATGGATATTGAACTTGTGGGTCGCTCCCTGGATCAAGAGAATGATATTCGTATGATGATTATGTTAAGGATATGAAGTTCTAAGGTTTAGATGTAATCGGGAAGGTTGATAGTACATGTGATAACCTGACTCGATTATGGATGTTACATAGAGGGGCATTCAGGTCATTACACTTAGTAGGTCGAAGACAACCGTCATTTTATGACGAGCTTATTATAATATATATTTTTCCTTGGAGTTCAACTATAACTCTTTAGTGGAATGAGTTAAGGTTAAAATGGTCTTAATGTTGCTATGGGTTTAGCATGGACATTTTGGTCATTTTGGGAGCCAATGGCAAATATGTCTTTTGGTCCCTTCTCTAGTCACTTACCAAGATTGGCATGATTTCCTAAAATGTTTAGATAACATAAGGATGAATTATTTTAGTGGAAAAATAATTTTGAGTTTAAATTCAAATAGGCCTTTGAAGGCATACATGAATTTAACTCTAGATAAATTGTATGTGGGCCATGGTGTGCATTATCATAACGGATGTCCATAATAAGATTTCCATGGGTAAGGTTTCCAACTTTGAGTAGGACTCTCTACTTGGAAAGTTGGACTCCTCTTTGGATTAGTATTCTTATGAGAAGATTTCCTTTTTGGATTAGGAACTTAAAATTAGTAAGTGTTCTACAACTAGGATTACTAATTGTATGGAAAGTTCCTTTTGGTTTCCTTTTCTAATTAGAGTGTTTCTTAAAGGAAATAAGTCTTTCCTTTTTGGACATCAATGAGAATTAGAAGAGATAACTTTGTGGGAAAGCTATCCCAAAGTTTCTATAAAAGAAACCAAGCATCCCCATGGACGTCCAACACTTTGTGAGACACTAGGAGAGCCACACGCCCAGCCCTTTGGAGGTTCTCTTCTTGATAGTTGAGAGCTTAAGGTCTGAGATTTTTCCTTGGAGAAATACTTCTTGATTCCTAGATTAAGATCCCACCATCTTAGCCAATCAGATTTGGAAGTGAGATAGAGGAGAAGATCAAAGGCAATACTAGTGCAGAAAATTCCAGCAACTTGTTTGCTGATTGCAAGTCTGAGTTCGGGCCTTTGGATCTATTTTTTCAGAGATTTGAAGTCTACAAATCTTCGAGGTATTAGTCTTCTTCATTCTCCTTTAATTATATACTTGTTGGTCATGAATTCATGGAGTTCTCATGCGATCTATATGGTTGATTTATGCTGGCCAAATCAGATTTTTAAAATATGTCATGTTACAAATTAGCCATGAATCTCTTCCGCTTATTCAGATCTGAATCGCATTTTCTTTCAGTGGTATCAGAGCCACTCCATGTGAAATCATGATCCCATGTTGTGTATAATTAATCCTAGATTGATTATGGGTATGGTGGCACCCTATTAAAGTTATGTTGTGATGCATGTTGTGTGCAAGTTTCATTAACATTGCTGGAATTTATTTTTCAGATTTGTTTAATGATGCACATAGTGAGTTTGCATGCACTAACCTCTTTGTTTGCAGCCATGTATTGCATCCTTGATGGTTCGCATGATTGTTATGTGGATTTGGATGTTTTTTCATTAGTTGGAAAGTGTACGATTGCGCGTTTAGCAATCATAGAAGGTTGTAATTCTTTCTTTACTTTTATTCCAACTAGTCTTGATGTAAGCTTTCTTGAAAAGCATAGGTATCTCCAATGTAATTTGGGTTTTTGTTTTTTTATGGGTTTGCTTGTATAAATTTGATTTATTGGATCAAGCAAGAAGAAGAAAGTTTCAAGAAAGGTTGCAAGTAACCAGACTCCTTAGTGGTGAAGGAGACAAGACTTCTTGGTGAAAGATGAGACCTATTCTTGATGTCCTAGTTCGATAAGGATTACAAGTCCGAAGAGCAAGGAGCCATCAAGGATTGCATACTTTTATTTGCTTTTATATATGGAATGCATGGATGAGTGCTTTATATAATTGCTATAATTGCCACCTAGAAACATGGCCACCATTAGGTTCTAAAATTGGCATCTTTATTGAATTAGATTGTTTTTTGTTTGGCAAATTGTTTTAAACGGAACTTAGACCAGCACCTTCTATTTGTCTAAGGTTTAAAATTGGATAGGGTTTAGTTTATCTTAGCACCCTTGGTTTCCAAAGAAGGCTAAACTAAAATCTAATTAGATGCTACCTATGGGTTTACATAACCCAAGATAGTTTTTTAACTCTTTGAAGGGATTTGCTCAAATGTTTTAAAGCAAAGGTTATTTGATTTTAAGATGACTTAAGTCATAAATTTAATTAACCAAGTTTGCTAGATTTAAAAAGAGCTTTTGAGTAAAGCAATGTAAAGGTCAAAAAGTATAAACCCTAGCGATAAATAATCAAGTGGGAGAGGGGTTTTAGGAAAGACCCCACGGCCTTCCATTTTCGGTTCATGTTATCTCATTAAAGTGTTAGTAGGAACGGCCATCCCTTCGGTGGAGTTCTTTAACTAAAGACCACTTTGATGGGTTAATGGGTGAACTAATGTGAATATTCGTAATGAGGTGTTAGTAGGAGCGGCCATCCCTTCGGTGGAGTTCTTTACTAAAGATCACTTCTATAGAATGTCAATGAAGTGTTGGTGGGAGCGGTCATCCCTTCGGTGGAGCTCTTTACTAAAGTTCACTTCTAGGAAGGATAAAAGTCTCTTTCCTTCGGAAGACTTAATCATAGACATTCTGGGAATTTCATAAGAGATGGTTACACACTTGACATAAGACGGTGATGACCTCTCCTTAGGAGTTAAGGGTTATTTGTCATATGAGGCCAAACCAATCAGTGATTGGACTACCACTGGATGTGTGTCCAGATAGTGATAATCCAAATAAGTCTGCCTTAATTCAACGTGACTGTAGGCTCGGCCATCCCTTCGATGGAGGGTCTATGAGGAGGTTGAAACACTGATACATTATGATTAGGGTTGAATAATGTAAAAAGTTTCGTGCTTTGTTTTTCCTTTTATAACAAGCACCATATGCATATTACATATATACTGCATATCTAATTATAAACCGTTTTATATCCAAAAAGAGATGGGTAGAGATTCTTTTAGTCCGTTGATGTGCATTCTTCGTGAGAACAAACTGACTGGCCCTAACTACGTAGACTGGAAAAGAAATCTTGACATAGTACTCACAGCCGAGGAGTACAAGTATGTCTTGCTGGAAAACTGTCCCGATATTGATGCTAATTCTACTGATGACCAGCGAGAGGCTGAGAGGAAATGGAAGAAAGCGAATAGCATGGCTAAATGCTACATGCTCGCTTCCATGTCCAACGTGTTGCAAATACAGCACGAGCAAATGGACACAGCCTATGAAATTATGATGTCCTTATCTGAGATGTTTGCAGACAAGAGCAGGCCAGCTAGGCAAGTTGCTATGAGGACTATCATGAATGCTAGGATGGCTGAGGGAACACCTGTCAGAGAGCATATGCTCAAGCTGATAGATTGTTTCAATGAAGCTGAGATTCTAGGGGCTGAGATTGATGCAGGGAGTCAGACTGACATGATTCTCGAAACTCTGCCGGAATCTTTCAATCAGTTCAAGCTCAATTTCAATATGAGCAAGATGGACATGACTCTACCTGAGTTAATGAAAGAACTCTAGGCGGCAGAGGCTATCATGAAGCCCAAAGCCCAAGCTCATTTTTTCCAGTCTTCCTCTAAACTGAACCCGAAAGGGAAGAAGTCCAAGAAGAAGCAGAATAAGGGAAAAAGGCAGAAAAAGAATAATGCTGGTAATAAGAAGGACAAGGGTACAGATGGAAAGCCCAAAGGGAAATGCTTCAAGTGTGGCCTCAAAGGTCATTGGAATAAAGATTGTCCCAAGTTCCTGGCCTCAGTTAAGAAAGGTACATCTTTTTCATACTACATTGAAACTTGTCTAGTGGTTGATTCTACTGACTCATGGATAGTAGACTCAGGAGCCACTAATCACATCTGCAATTCATTGCAGGGGTTTTAGATAATGCAGAGAATTGAGAAAGGAGAGTTTGCTTTCAGAGTCGGAACTGGAGCTAAAGTTTGGGCAGTTGCAGTAGGAGTACTTACCTTACATTTTCCATGTAATAGGATATTAGTTTTAAATAATGTTTTCTATGTTCCGGACATGAGGAAGAATTTAATTTCAGTTTCCAGATTAATTGAATTTAATTATTCAGTTTCTTTCCATTCTGGTATTGATATCAGTAGAGATGGAAATATTATATGTTCCGGTAGAATACATGACAACTTATTTTATATATATCCTATTGCTCCCACACTGCATAATGTACAACTAGAAAGCTCAACTTCCCTTAAGAGGAAGGTATCTTCAATCAATGACATATCTTTGGCACTTACGTTTGGGTCACATTAACCTAAAACGGATTCAGAGGTTGGTAGAAGATGGGCTTTTGAGCTCATTAGATTTCGAACATTTTCCTCAGTGCGAATCTTGTCTCAAGGGAAAGATGACCAAGCGGTCATTCTCTGGAAAGGGACTAAGGTCAAAGGAGTTGTTAGAATTGATTCACACTGATGTGTGTGGTCCTATGAACAAACCGGCTCGAGGAGGGTATGAGTATTACATCACCTTCACTGATGATTACTCTAGGTATGGATATGTATACCTAATGCGACGCAAGTCTGAGGCGTTTGATAAGTTCAAACAATTCAAGGATGAGGCGGAGCTACAACTAGGAAAACATATCAAAGCCCTTCGATCTGATCGAGGTGGCGAGTACCTCCTGGGTGAGTTCAAGGAGTACCTCACACAACATGGGATTGTGTCTCAGTTGTCTGCACCGGGTACACCCCAGCAAAATGGTGTAGCAGAGAGAAGAAACCGTACCCTTCTTGATATGGTAAGGTCCATGATGAGTCATGCAACCCTACCTATATCTTTTTGGGGATATGCCCTAGAAGTAGCAGCATACATTCTAAATCTGGTACCTTCTAAATCAGTACCTAGGACATCCCAAGAAATGTGGACAAGTCGAAAATCTAGTTTAAGACATATTCACATTTGGGGTTGTCCAGCCTATGTACTGAATGATAAGGCTACCAAGCTGGAACCCAGATCGGAAATGTGCTACTTCATTGGGTATCCTAAGGGAACGAGAGGTGGCATCTTTTATCATCCAAATGAGCAAAAAGTGCTCATCAGCACTCATGCTAGGTACTTGGAGGATGATTGTATGATGCACCAAGAGCTTAGTTGTAAAGAAATCCTTGAGGAGATTCTTCCGGGATCTCCTATAACATCTGTACCAGATCCTGAGACAGTAGATGAACAAGATATTCCTTTAAACACTCCGGAGCCTCGTCGTAGTGGGAGAATTTCTAGACAGCTTGAAAGATATCTAGGAGTGTCTTTTAAGACAGACTCTGAAGATCTGGTTGAGGATCCTACTAGTTATGATGAAGCAGTAACGGATATAGATGCTGACATGTGGCAGCAAGCGATGAAATCTGAAATGGATTCTTTGTATTCCAATCAAGTCTGGGAACTTGTAGATGCACCTGAAGGGATCAAACCCATAGGGTGCAAGTGGATCTACAAGAGAAAGAGAGGAGTGGATGGGAAGGTGGAAACCTTCAAAGCAAGACTGGTGGTGAAAGGATATACTCAGAAAGAGGGTATCGATTATGAGGAAACCTTTTCACCAGTGGCTATGCTTAAGTCCATAAGGATTCTCTTGGCCATCGCATGTCATTATGACTACGAGATATGGCAGATGGATGTCAAGACAGCTTTTCTTAATGGAAGTCTTGACGAATGCATCTATATGATGCAACCAGAGGGCTTCATTGCTAGTGTCCAAGATAACATGGTTTGTAAACTTAAGAAGTTCATCTATGGACTTAAGCAAGCATCTAGAGCATGGAACATCAAGTTTAATCAGGCAGTCAAATCCTTTGGCTTTGATCAAAACATTGATGAACCATGTGTGTATAAGAAAGGAAATGGGAAAGCAGTTGCATTTTTTGTTCTGTATGTAGATGACATATTGCTCATAGGAAATGATGTAGGTTTATTGTCATCCACAAAGGTTTGGTTATCCTCTCAATTTCAGATGAAGGATTTGGGTGAGGCCAGCTATATCTTAGGGATCAAGCTTTTGCGTGATCGCAAGAATAAGATGTTAGCCCTATCCCAATCTTCATATATTGAGAAGATATTGGTCAAATTTAACATGCATGACTCCAAGAAGGGCCTCCTACCTTCTAGACATGGAGTACCACTGTCTCGAGATCAATGTCCAAAGACATCTGAAGAGATAGAGACCATGAGGAGAGTTCCATATGCATCCGCTGTTGGAAGCCTCATGTATGCTATGTTATATACTAGACCAGATATTTGCTTTGCCGTTGGCATGGTCAGCAGATATCAGTCAAACCCTGGACCTATGCATTGGACAGCAGTTAAGCATATATTCAAGTATCTTCGGAGAACGAAAGATTATATGCTAACCTTTCGAGCAAATGATCTAACGCCATTGGCGTATACAGACTCTGATTTCCAATCTGATAGTGACGCCAGAAAGTCTACCTCAGGGTACGTCTTTACTTTGTCAGGAGGGGCTATATCATGGAGAAGTGTCAAGCAATCCTGTATAGCTGATTCTACCATGGAAGCAGAGTATGTGGCGGCATCGGAAGCTGCGAAGGAAGCGGTATGACTCAGAAAATTCCTGTTGGAATTGGGAGTTGTTCCTGCAGTGCATAAACCGATTGTCATGTACTGCGATAACACTGGTGCTGTAGCACAGTGCAAAGAGCCCAGGAATCACAAGAAAGGCAAGCACATTCAGAGAAAGTACCACTTGATCCGGGAATTCATTCAGGATGGAGAGATAGTGGTGGAGCATATTGCTTCAGCAAATAACTTAGCTGACCCCTTCACTAAGACTCTTACTGAGAAAGTCTTCACTTCTCATGTTGAGTCTATGGGTGTTAGGTTAGGAAGTAGTGATCTTTAGTGCAAGTGGGAGTTTGTTGGGATTGGTGTATGCCCTAAAGCCCACTAGCTGCACTCTCATCTTTTGTTACTGGATATTTACTGGTTATTTAATGGAAAGACTCTTTTATGCTTAAACATGTATATATGAATGGTTATGTAAGGCCCATTGTTTCTAGTAAATGAATTAGGTGTGTAGTGTCTACACACAGATAGGTCTGATTCATGGACACTGGAAACATCATATTTGTTCATAACTGAAAGATGGAGCTGGGCACTTCATCTTGGTATAAGTTATAATGAGAGACTCTCCTGCATTTAGGGTGACTTACCTAAGTCATGGGAGGGCTTTCCCGGATTCATCTCATTAGTGCATATGCAATGCATTGAATAGGACCATGGTAGGTGTGATCTCTAAAATAGTACTATCACAGAGAGAGATCAAGTCACCTCATGCTACTGAGTGACCGGTGCTCTTAATCTTGAGCATTTGTGGATGAACTGATGAAGTCAAGTTCTTGTGCTTTAATTCACTATGGGTGAGATTCTTTTCATGGGTCAACAGCTCTGTGTTTTGGGTACTCGGACTTGATCAGTTGGGACATGCAGATGCAATATAGAATCTATGCCATCTGATGATGGAATAATCGTCCCCTTAGAATTATCCGATTAATCATCAAAATCTAAGATTTTAGTATATGGATGTTCCATATGGATATTGAACTTGTGGGTCGCTCCCTGGATCAAGAGAATGATATTCGTATGATGATTATGTTAAGGATATGAAGTTCTAAGGTTTAGATGTAATCGGGAAGGTTGATAGTACATGTGATAACCTAACTCGATTATGGATGTTACATAGAGGGGCATTCAGGTCATTACACTTAGTAGGTCGAAGACAACCGTCATTTTATGACGAGCTTATTATAATATATATTTTTCCTTGGAGTTCAACTATAACTCTTTAGTGGAATGAGTTAAGGTTAAAATGGTCTTAATGTTGCTATGGGTTTAGCATGGACATTTTGGTCATTTTGGGAGCCAATGGCAAATATGTCTTTTGGTCCCTTCTCTAGTCACTTACCAAGATTGGCATGGTTTCCTAAAATGTTTAGATAACATAAGGATGAATTATTTTAGTGGAAAAATAATTTTGAGTTTAAATTCAAATAGGCCTTTGAAGGCATACATGAATTTATCTCTAGATAAATTGTATGTGGGCCATGGTGTGCATTATCATAACGGACGTCCATAATAAGATTTCCATGGGTAAGGTTTCCAACTTTGAGTAGGACTCTCTACTTGGAAAGTTGGACTCCTCTTTGGATTAGTATTCTTATGAGAAGGTTTCCTTTTTGGATTAGGAACTTAAAATTAGTAAGTGTTCTACAACTAGGATTACTAATTGTATGGAAAGTTCCTTTTGGTTTCCTTTTTTAATTAGAGTGTTTCTTAAAGGAAATAAGTCTTTCTTTTTTGGACATCAATGAGAATTAGAAGAGATAACTTTGAGGGAAAGCTATCCCAAAGTTTCTATAAAAGAAACCAAGCATCCCCATGGACGTCCAACACTTTGTGAGACACTAGGAGAGCCACAAGCCCAGCCCTTTGGAGGTTCTCTTCTTGATAGTTGAGAGCTTAAGGTCTGAGATTTTTCCTTGGAGAAATACTTCTTGATTCCTAGATTAAGATCCCACCATCTTAGCCAATCAGATTTGGAAGTGAGATAGAGGAGAAGATCAAAGGCAATACTAGTGCAGAAAATTCCAGCAACTTGTTTGCTGATTGCAAGTCTGAGTTCGGGCCTTTGGATCTATTTTTTCAGAGATTTGAAGTCTACAAATCTTCGAGGTATTAGTCTTCTTCATTCTCCTTTAATTATACACTTGTTGGTCATGAATTCATGGAGTTCTCATGCGATCTATATGGCTGATTTATGCTAGCCAAATCAGATTTTTAAAATATGTCATGTTACAAATTAGCCATGAATCTCTTCCGCTTATTCAGATCTGAATCGCATTTTCTTTCAGTGCCTTCCCTAGTAAATTCCATAGATCAAATCTGAGAGGATCGCACTTTAGAGTTGTGCAACTTGCTTTGATACCACGTGAAGGTTTTACTTAACCTTCTTTTTAAGCCTTAACACAGGTTAAGGTCCTTTCTCAGATTAACTTGTGAATTCCGAAGACAAATAATTAAATAATTAACCTAATACTAGATAATAATCAATCACCACAAAATAGCAAGAGACACAAGTTTTTACGTGGAAAACCCAACTCGGGAAAAAACCACAGGTGGTAGAGACCACCTAAAGCAGAGCACTATAATATGAAGATTATAAGTGAACTCACTAGACCTTTGTCCCAGTTGCAACTCAACCTAAAAGGACTGTGAAGAACTTGCCGACGACCCGCCGTTCACCTTCCACGTGCTAGCTTGAAACCCACCTTGAATGCCCCTTCAAGGTGCTTGATCACAGGGAAACAAAGTAATTCTTCAGCACAATCTCCCTTGCACAAATAAGTCCACAAAACTCTCCACAGATGAATCTTCAAACTCAAGTGAATATAATATTTTCTCTGTGTTGTTTGTGGATGCAAGGGGTTAATAAATAGCCCATGGTTCGTGCAAAATCCTCTTAGTGATGAAACATGACTCTTAGAAGAAGTTTGGAATGGCAGCATAGAAGAGTCTCGTTTGGGACAGAAACTCCCAGCTCACTATAGCGAGCTTCAGTCTCGCTATAGCGAGACTGCATTCTGTCATTGACAGAACTGCTTCTCGCTATAGCGAGATTCAGTCTCGCTATAGCGAGACTGGGTTCTGTCAAATTACCTGTTGCACGAGGAGTCTGTCCGGGAAAGTCTCTCTTGATGTATTTTGTTTACTTTGGAACACTTTTAAGTGTATCAAGATCTTCCGAAGAGGTCTTCACAAACCAAATGCTACCTTCACAGTCCTATTCTAAAATAAATAGAAAATACAACTCGATTTAGGACTCTGAGTTTTGTTCAAGATAGAAGAATTAGCCAACTAAAATTCTAACAGAGTTTGTGCAGATCGAACAACAAGAGGGGCTGCGGTATTCACGTGCTGAAGCATAGAAGAGATTGGTTCTAATAAGCACTGGAATCATTTAATCAACTGTAACATGATAATCAAAGTCATTGAATCTATCTAATTAATTCATTAAACTTATTAATTAGGACATTTATGACCAATAATAAAAAGGTAAACCGAGTAATAATCAACTACTATTTAATGTTTGACCAAACAAAACTCCTCAGCATGACACATCTCTCACGGTTAATTACCGGGTATGAGCATTCCCCAAAGTGCGTTGCCCATACTTTTTATGATATATTAGAGGTCAAATTACAAAGGTCTCACTACAATTTACAATATAACACATGATTCTAGCACATAACATGGTTATTGTAAGTGCAAAAATGATGACTCACAAGATTAGGGGTGCCTGATAGGACTTATCCAAAGTAAATAAGATGATCAGCTGCCTCAAAGCCTGAAAGGGAATAACAAATGGTCAGAGGACCCTGCCCTGAGTGGCGCAAGGCTCTCCGATGCCTAAGTTAGTGTATGAACTAGGCAGATGATGGAGATTTTCGGGGAAGAAGGTGGGCATACCAGAATGGCGTATTCGTTGGCCTCTTTGCTTGAATTGTACTTGTGTTTATATAGAGGAAGAGAGGAGGCAAAAGGATGGTTGACTGTCTCGTGATAGCCTACTATGTCAGGTACTAGGGAGGCGCAGTCCCATCGAGCCTCATCATGGCGCTTTGGGAGCTGTGGGCGGCGATCTATCAGGAGATATGAGCTGTCCCCTTGTCTTGTCGCACGGGCCGTAGCGTGCTTGAGTGTCTGTGGGAGGACATGCTTAGTACTTTCATCGATATGAGGCGCTTGGCCGAGATGGAGTGTCTCGCCGAGGTGAGGACCTGGTGGAGATATAGGGCCCTGGCACTGTTGCCGGGGTGGATGGGGCAGGCACTGTCGCCGAGCTAGGCAGCCGAGGTCGGGGACGACATGGCTTGGCTAGAGACTTCTGGCAAAGGTGCCGAGATGGAGCACTAGGCCGAAGTGGGGTGCTTTGGCCGAAGTGGATTCTGCCGAGGTGAAGTGCCTGGCTGAGATGGACCTAGCTGGTGCGGGAGCCCGAGATGGATCATCTGGCCGGGACTCTGATGAGTTCGGGAATTTCCCCACACAGTTAGAACAACATGAGTATAAAAAAACTAAGAATCTCATATTGTAACTTTTGTTTTAGCAAAGGATTTTATGTAATTTAATCAACGTTCAGAACAAGGTACGTAAATCAGATTACACAACATGGGGGTGTAGGTTCCAGCAAGGTTTCAGGTATATCAGATCATAAGTGGGCCTTACAAGATTATGATAAGGTCATCTAAACACATACAGAAGATTTTGTGGCTTTTCTATTCACAAGGGTCGACTTAGACAATACACCATAAATCCAATAATATATTAGCAATTGAAGTGATTCAAAGTTCTATAAAATGCTACAGACGTCCACTATTTTATGGCAAAAGATCTCAGTCAAATTTGACTGATCAACTAATATTATTGCATGGTAATATAAAGTAAAATTCAGATTCTCTAAAGTGGGACAAGTTCACCCTAATAACTTGTTTTGGTCATCCAAACTTAGAATCATGCGATCTACCCATCGATTTTTTAGTGCTCCATGAGACAAACGACAAAAAAAGGGATTAAAAGATTTTATCGAACTCCGTAAGTTACAGATCACAACAAAAAGATAAACCATGCATTCTACACTAATCAAACATGTCATGGAATTACTATACAATCACAAAAACATCAAATCAAAGTGTGTGCAACATGATTTAGGTGCAAGATACATCATGAACATGGAAATTACAAGAATAACATCTGTAGGTGCAGAAAATTATGACCCACAATAAGAGGGTGCCTTACAGGACTTATCCGAGAAGATGATGGTATCTGGGAGTAACTGGATGCCGTCCGGTAGCCTGAAAGGGAGTAGCAAACAGTCAGAGGACCCTGGCCTGGGCGGCGCAAGGCTCTCCGATGCCAAAGTCAGTATGGGAACTGGAACAATGGAAGGAGAGGGAGAAGAGAGGCAGAGTAAGGGCTCTGTGTATTAGATTGTGCGTACCTTGCATGGTGCATGGGGTTCTATTTATAGAGGTTTGGATCGTATCTTTCAGAAGATATCTTGGTGTGGGACCCATGATTCGACTGGGAAGTCATGATCAGCCCACAAAGTAATAAATGCAGTCTAATCCGGCCCACTCAGCATTTAATGCTAGTCGGGTCAGCCCACATTGCATTAAATGCGTGTCTTGTTGGGCCAGATTGTGTTGGGCGCCTTTGGCGGTTGGAGTACCAGCGGATCTCCCCTCGGGCCTTGCCCTGATGTGGCCTCAGCCGCTGGATAGCTGCCATGTCAGCGATCTGGTGGAGGTAGCGGGCGGCTGGATGTCGTGTCTGTCCCACTAGCTCGTGACCCTATCCCTCCACGTGCCTGATGACGTGGGGGATGAGGGGCGCCAGTGAAGGTTCTTTCTTGCTCTGGCTACTGTCCTGGCTTCTTCAGCCGAGGTGGCTTCAGCCGAGGTAGGGCTCTTTGCGGAGATGGCATCCGGGGTGGCCCTGCCGAGGTGGACTCTTTGCCGAGATGATGCCCGAGGTGGTCCAGTTCGGCACTAAGGGCCCGGAGTTGCCTAACTTCGGCCGGACCTCGTGTCCCGGTAGCCGAGGTGGGATTGGTGCCACGTAGATGGCACGCGGATGGCACGTGAGAGTGCTTAGCCCCATCTGATGGCTGTGATTAGCTTAATCCCGTAGCTCTGGAAATCTCCCCACACAATTGCCCCCTAGCTTCTGACCTCGCGTAGAGCGTCAGTGTCGTGAGGTCGGGAGCTATGTGTCGGGTCTATCTGGAGGAAAAAGCCCCTTTCGCCCTGACTCGCTGTCGCTTTGGATGTTCGAGGCAATAAATGGCGTCGCCTATTCAATGCTGAAGACAGGTCGACGGCTCCACGCGTCATCTGCTGGCTAGTTGTCTGTCTCCTCGAGGTCGTACGCGCCGACTCGTCAGGGGCGCAATCAATTTTTGAAATGATTTGCGCGCCGCTTCGTCAGGGACGTGATCAATTTTTGAAATGATTCGCGCGGAATCCCAGGGGGCGCCCCCTGGCGCGCCCAACTAGGGTTTCTGGAAAGGGGGCCTCTCTGCTATATATAGGGCGGTTGAAGTCCGCTTCACCCTTCGTCTGCTATTCTAAATCAGAGGCGAGCATCAGAGGTGGGCAAGCTACTGTGAGGGAGCTTCATCTGAGAAGTGGTGCGCTGCTGAAGTTGAGTCCATCTGCTGCCCAGCATCTTCGTTCTGCTTCCGTAAGTTCCTTCTGCCCTGCCTCTTCTTTTGCGGGTTTCTCTGTTTTTAGACTGGGATAGGAATGGGGATCTATAGCCACTGGTTAGAGGGCGAGGCAGCGATCGAGGGTTTCAGGTCAGCCTTCAGGATCCCTGCTGATGTCCAAGTCAGGGGCGCTGAACCCCGTGGCTACAACCCTCGCGACTTTTCGGGAGGCTGGATGCCTTTTCCGCTAGTGGCTGTGATAGAAGGCGGGGTCCGATTCCCCCTTCATCCACTTCTCAGGAGGTGCCTGAGTCAGTGGCGTCTCTGCCCCTGCCAACTGCTGCCGAATGCCTTCAAGATCGTGATGGGCACGGTCAAGTTGAATGAGGTCCTGGGCACCGACTTTGGCGTCTTCGACCTTGAGGATGTCTACGACATGTGCAAGTCCGGAGATTCTTATTATCTCCGGGCTAAGCCAGGCCGGGACGGCTTCGTCCGATACTTGGAGGATTCGAGCAAGTATGCCGGAGACGATCTTCTGTACGTCTCGGGGAACTGGGAGTTTGGGGATGCCGACACCGATAGAGGCTACCAGGTCCCTCGCCACTTCGGTACCATTCCAAGTAAACACCCTTCGTTTCTCTTCTTTTTTTCATGAGTTTCTTTTTGTTCTGTCGCGCTCATGCTTCTGATTGTTGCAGCTCTGAAGGAGAGGAAACGGGCCGCCAGATACATTTGGAAGAGGAACGATGCCTGGCTCTGTCTGGTGAAGCGATACAGCGGTCACGACGGCAGGGCGGCTTGGTCGCTGCTAGGGTATCGGCCGAAGTACCGCGGGTATTTGAGGGGCACCGTAGAGCCGATCCAGAGTGAAGGCGCCGGATCCGAGGTCGGTCAGGAGCAGGCCGTTCCGGAGGTCGCAGAGCCCTCACGGGCGTCTTCTGACGTTAGGGCCACGTCTGGAACCCTAGCTTCCACATCGGGATCGAAACTTCCCCAGGTCTCGGGAAGGGAATCGAGTCAACTTGCCCGATCTCCCTCGCCAGGCTCCGAGATGAGGCACAACAGGCGTTTGTCCTTCGAGGACCTCGAGGCTTTGGCGCTTGGAGTGGAGGACGTCCGAGCCCCCCAGGAGCCGGTAAATTCTCCGAGGCATCCGTCTCCGAGGGCTCGGGCGGCTTCTCCTGCAGAGGTGGCGGAGGTTCCTGCGCCCCCTAGCCCTGTTGATCCAGGTGTACGCCTGCCCCCGGCTGAGGTTGAGCAGGAGGAAACTCGGCCGCTGAAGATAGCGAGGACCGACGCGGGCCCTAACTCGGCTGCTGCCTCGTTGCCCCAGGGGCCGCCGTTATGGGAGCCGAGCTTCATGCTTGGGCCGGGAAGGCCGATGACGATGGAGGATTGCATTCTTCACAAGATCGATCTCCCGGTCCTCGAGGCTTTGGGGCGAGCCTGCGCCCTTCCCCAGGACATGGAGCGGCTGGACAAGTACAATGATCAGAAGCTGATCCTGTCGATGTTGCAGTCCAACTTCGCGGTAAGTCTTCTTTTCCCTTCGTCAAACCAGTGATTTAGCGTTTGACGCTCTTTGGATCTAATACGTACACCCGGTTTCTTTGACAGGCGGCACAGAAGTCCATGGCCGTTGCTGACAGGATCCGCAGGTACAGCCTGGACGTTGCCGAGCTGACCGTGGAGAAGAACGGCCTGCAGGAATCCCTGGACGCTGTTAGCCAGAAGTTAGCCAGGGTGGAAGAGGAATACGCGGCGAAGCTCGAGCGGAGGCCGAGGCAGAGAGGACCAGAGTGGCCGAGCTCGAGGTCTCCATTTCGAAGATGGGAGACGATTACGCGGCCCTGCTTCAAGCCGAGTCCAAGAGGGCGGACGAGGCCGAGGCAAAGCTTGAATCCGAGTCCAAGAGGGCGGATGAAGCCGAGGCGAAGCTCGAGTCCGAGTGCGATGCTGCGTTCGAGGATGCCAAAGTGCAGGTCACCGCCCACTACAAGGAAAGGGTTCTTGTTGTGAGGGATAAGGCCTGGGCGAAAGGGTGGCTTGCCGGCCTGAAGGAGGTCGGGATCTCGGAGGGCCACCCCTCCTTTCGGGAGCCTCCTCCGTATATGCTTCCGGTGCCGACCTCTGCCCGTCCATCCGGCGAAGCCTCTGACGCCGCAGCCCGTGCAACTGATCGGCCGTGACCTCGGGACCTCGGGATATTTGCTTTTGCTTTATGCTCTGTAATTTACTTCAATTTGTATTTGCTGAACACTGTAATGAATGAGATTTTAATACAATTGAAGGTTTCTTAAAATACTCGTGCTTCTGTCTCTTTTAAGCTTGGTACTTTGATGCTTGAGTTCGGCAGAGTGCTCCTTGTGACGGAACATTAGAACTGAGTGTCAAGTAGTCTTCTTGGGCGCTAGCGTTGATACTCCATACCTTAGGTGATTTTCTTTGGTATTCGCGCTGATCCTCCGTATTTTAGGTGATCTTCGTTGGTATTTGCGCTGATCCTCCGTATCTTGGGCGATCTCGAACAGCGATAGACATGATGGCGCGGCTGACGAGGGAATCGGACGGATGTCTCCACGTGGCGCCATAGGGATCGCTGGTCAACAGTCGCGCATTCCCAGTAACGCGTGGGAGACTTCGCCCCCATAACTCTTTTTGGAGACTGAGCCCTTCTCCATCCTATAAGTAGGGGGAGCAGGCTCGCCATGGGAGAAGGAAGGAACATAGCTGTAGGAACCATGTCTGGGAGGTGCCTGAAATTACTTGATCCGGGGGAAAACCCTGCGCCGTTGGACGGCTACCCCCGAGGGGGGAAGGCTGTCGTGGTCTGCGCGCTCTCTGAAGGAACTCCTCGTGGGCCGCGCGCTCTCTGAACGCGGGTCCATGGCCATCGGCCCTTGGCCAGACAGAGTGAGGATGCGCTGCAGGGGGACGGTGGCGCATCCTCGTCCCACACGGCCCTGTGCGCCCGTCGTACGGCAGGCGGGATGAGGCCCTGCTGGACCGGGAGGTTTCTTCAAGCTTGGCTAGTCCCACTGGCCGCCGAGGGTGTTGCAGAGCCCGATGAGGTCCAGGATCGCTCAGAACCTCTAGGCGGCGATCCGGCGTCCTCGAGCCCTCTGCCTGAAGAGTCGGTGAAGATCAGAGTCTCCTAGCCTCTCTATTTTCTATTTTTAGAGGACTGTGATCCTCCTTTCTGTACTTTGCTTTCTGTTCTGTATTTTTTGTAACAAAGCAGTTTGCAATGGATAAAAAGGGATTCTCTGATTACCCAAACTGTGTACAGTGATTTTGAGTTCTTTTTCTCATCTCTTTGCGCTGTTCCGGAATGCTTGGATTTGTGTTTAAATGCTGGCACTGACCTCGGCCGAAAGGGCTGGCCTTGGCCGAGACGAGCTGCATTGTGCCGAGGTGGGCCCATTCCGTTGGCCTCGGCTTAGCGAAAGTGAGTTCGGCAATGGCCTTCTGAGGGGTGCATGAACCCGGACTTCAGGAAACTGTCCTTGGCCGAACTGCCTTGAGGGGTTTATGAACCCAGTCGTTAGGAAAGGCTGAGTGTAGGAACTGCAGGCCTTTTCCAAGGCGTAGAGCCTGAGTGTGTCCAAGACACGGGGCTTTAGGAAAGGCCGAGTGTAGGAACTCCTGGCCATTTCCAGGGCGGATGAACCCAAGAGTGTGTCCAAGACACGGGGCTTTAGGAAAGGCTGAGTGTATGAACTCTTCCATGCCGTTTCCAGGGCGGATGAACCCAAGAGTGTGTCCAAGACACGGGGCTTTAGGAAAGGCTGAGTGTATGAACTCTTCCATGCCGTTTCCAGGGCGGATGAACCCAAGAGTGTGTCCAAGACACGGGGCTTTAGGAAAGGCTGAGTGTATGAACTCTTCCATGCCGTTTCCAGGGCGGATGAACCCAAGAGTGTGTCCAAGACACGGGGCTTTAGGAAAGGCTGAGTGTATGAACTCTTCCATGCCGTTTCCAGGGCGGATGAACCCAGGAGTGTGTCCAAGACACGGGGCTTTAGGAAAGGCTGAGTGTAGGAACTCGAAGCCATTTCCAGGGCGTAGAGCCTGTGCCGCCGGAGTCGACCAGAGAGACAGATTGATGACAAGGCAAAAGCTGCTTTTATTGATTCTGAAGTTCATTACATCTTTAGAAATAAAATTTCTTCAGGTGGGATGCATTCCACGGTCTCGGTAGCGGCTTGCCATCCAAGTCTTCGAGCTTGTAGGCTGACTTCCCTGCCAGTGAAACTACTCTGAACGGGCCATGCCAGTTCGGGGCAAGCTTCCCCTCATTTGGTTCTCTGTCAGCTGGCAGGGTCTTCTTTAAAACGAGCTCTCCCGTGGCGAACCTTCTTTCCTTGACATTTTGATTGTATGCCCTGGCTAACCGCTGCTGATAATCGGTTAGTCTCAGGGCTGCTGCTTCTCGTCGCTCGTCTGCCAGTTCCAGCTCCATCGCCAGGTTCGTCTCATTTCGGCCTTGGTCGACCAGCTCTGTCCTCAGGGTGGGAAGGCCGATTTCCAAGGGAATGACCGCCTCCATCCCGTAGGCCAGAGAGAAAGGTGTTGCCGAGGTGGACCTCCTTGGAGTCGTTCTGTACGCCCACAACACGCTCGGAAGCTCTTCTGTCCATCTGCCCTTTGCCTTGTCCAGTCGCTTCTTCAGGCCGTCCAGGATCACTTTGTTGGAGATTTCTGCCTGGCTATTACTCTGTGGATATGCCGGGGTGGAGTAATGGTTTCTGATGCCGTGCTCTTGGCAGAAGTCTCTGAAGGATTTGGAATCGAACTGAGTCCCGTTGTCTGAGATCAGGGTCCGGGGCATGCCAAACCTCGTAAGGATGTTTTTCCAAACGAAGTTCCTGGAGTCCCTGTCCATGATGGAGGACAACGGTTCAGCCTCTATCCACTTTGTGAAGTAGTCCGTAGCCACTATCAGCCATCTTTTGTTCCCTGGAGCTCGGTGAAGAGGCCCCACAATGTCCAGGCCCCATTGAGCGAAGGGCCATGGACTGGAGAGGGGACTCAGATCCTGCGCTGGCTGATGGAGGGAGTGGGAGAACTTCTGGCACTTCTCGCATTTTCTGGCGTAGACCTGGGCGTCCTTCTGCATGTAGGGCCACCAGTAACCCTGGCTGATCACTCTGTAGGCCAATGACCGACCTCCTATATGGCTGCCGCAGATTCCTTCATGGATCTCGTACAGGAAGTCGTCCACCTTGGCCGGATGGACGCATTGGAGGTACGGACCTGTGAAGGACTTCCTGTAGAGTTTGCCTTCTGGAGAGAGCCAAAACCGAGCCGCCTTGAGCCTGATCTTGTGGGCTTCTGTCTTGTCCTCAGGGAGCTGGTCGTCCTTCAAGTAGGCGACGATTGGATCCATCCAGCTGGGGCCGAGGTCAGCACAGAGGACAAGCCGAGATGAATGGAGTTCTAGACTTGACCTTGATACTGACCCGACCTCGATGGTCCTCTTCTTTCCTGCTTCGACGGCGGAGGCCAGGTTTGCAAGCGCATCTGCATGCGTGTTGGTATCTCGGGATATTTGCCTGACCTCGGCTTTCTGGAATTGGGAGAGTAGCTTTTTCGCCAGGGCTAAGTAGGCCGCCATCCTGTCGTCCCTAGCCTGGTAGTCCCCAGCGAGCTGGCTAGTTACCAGTTGAGAGTCGCTGAAGATCTCCAGATGCTGGGCTCCGAGGATTCGGGCGCTGTTCAACCCTGCAATCATTGCTTCGTACTCTGCCTCATTGTTCGTCGCTTTGAAGTCCAAGGTGAAGGCTTGCTCTATGACCAGTCCCTCTGGAGATTGGAGAACTATGCCGAGGCCAGCTCTCTTGGAGGTGGACGACCCGTCGACAAAGATCTTCCATGCCGAGGTGGGAGACTGCTGGACTTCTGCTTCTACTGGCTCTTGCCCTGTGCCCCCCAGTGCCGTGCCGAGCTGGGTCGGAGCCGGGTTGGGGGAGGCGAATTCGACAATGAAGTCTGCCAGGATCTGGGCTTTGATCGCAGTTCGGGGACGGTACTGTATGTCATACTACCCCAGTTCAACTGCCCACTTTGATATGCGCCCTGAAAAGTCAGCTTTTTTGAACAATGAACGGAGTGGGTGCTCCGTGATCACCACAATAGTGTGGGATTGAAAATAATGGGAGAGCTTGCGGGAGGCGGTGACGAGAGCCAACGCAAGCTTCTCCAACAGGAGGTACCTGGTCTCGGCATCGAGCAGGGTCTTGCTCGTGTAATAGATCGGCTTTTGAACTCCCTCGTCCTCCCTGATGAGGACGGAGCTCACTGCGTGATCCGAGACTGCAAGGTATAAATACAGGACCTCCCCCCGAGTTGGGGTGGAGAGTAATGGTGGTGACATCAAATAAGTTTTGAGTGCGGCCAATGCCTGGTCGCACTCAGGGGTCCATTGGAACTTCAAATTTTTCCTCAAAAGCTGAAAGAAAGGCCTGCACTTATCTGATGATCGGCTGATGAAGCGATTGAGTGCGGCGGCCATTCCTGTAAGCCTCTGAACTTCCTTCGTGGTAGAGGGACTCTGGATGCCCTGGATGGCAGTGATCTGTTCCGGATTGGCCTCTATCCCCCTCCGCGTCACCAAGCTGCCGAGGAACTTGCCGGAGGCTACGCCGAAGGCGCACTTGGAAGCGTTAAGCTTGAGCTTGTAGGCGCGAAGGATGCCGAAGACTTGTCCGAGATCCGCCAGATGGTCGCTGGAGCGCACAGATTTGACGACCATGTCGTCGATATATACCTCTACCGTTCGGCCGAGCTGGGCTTGGAACATCTTCGTGACGAGGCGCTGATAGGTCGCCCCCGCGTTCTTCAGCCCGAAGGGCATCACTTTGTAGCAGTAAGTGCCGCGGGGGGTGATGAACGATGTTTTCTCCTCGTCGGGCTCGTAGAGCGGGATCTGATGATAGCCTCGGTAGGCGTCAAGGAAGCTCATTCGGTCGTGACCGGCGGTGGCGTCAATCAGTTGGTCAATCTTCGGGAGGGGAAAACTGTCCTTAGGGCAAGCCCTGTTCAGGTCGGTGAAGTCCACTCACACCCTCCACTTCCCAGTTTTCTTCTTGACGACCACCGTGTTGGCCAGCCATACCGGGTACTGGACTTCCCGGATGGCCCCTGCTTTTAGCAGGTTGTCGACCTCTTCGACGACCGCATCTGTCTGCTGTAGCCCGGTTCTGCGGGCCCTCTGCACTACTGGTTTGTGGTCGGGGTCGACGTTGAGCTTGTGGCACATGACCTCAGGGTCGACCCCGGGCATTTCGCTCGGGCTCCAGGCGAAGACGTCCACATTCTGCATCAAGAACCGAGAGAGTTCGGCCCTTTCTTCGTCTGACAGCTGGGTGCTAATCAGGAAGAATCGGTCTGGGTCTGCCGGGTCTAGCCTGACCTCGGCCAGGTCCTCGATGCTCTTCTTCTCAGGGTCCCGGCCGATCTCATCGAGGCCCTTCTCGAACTCGGCCAGGTTGACGCGCTCGGGCTCCTTCACGGCTGGGACTGCGGCCAGCATGCACTGCCTGGCCTGCTGCTGGTCTCCCTTCACTGTGACTACCTCCATCTTGCCTTCCTCGTTCTCATGGACGAACTTCAGCTTTTGGTGGAGGGAAGATGGAACTGCCTCTAGCTTGTGGAGCCACGTTCTGCCCAGAATGACATTGTAGGGAGAAGGGGCGTCCACAACCAGGAAGTCGGCTGACACGGAGGCTCCGCCAACTCGGGTTTCCAAGGTGATTCTACCCTTGGGGTAGACTGGTGTGGCGGACAACCCTAGCAGGGGTGCACGGACCTCCGTGAGGTCTGCTTCGGAGAGTTTCATCCTTTTGAAGCAGTCGTAGTAGAGGACCTCGGAGGAGCTGCCGGAGTCGACGAGGATCCTCTTCACGGTGAAGTCTCTCAGCTTCATGGTGAGGAGCAGGGGGGTCGTTGTGAGGGACCTGGACTCCCTCTAGATCTTGATCCGAGAACGAGATGGCTGGTCTGTCGCGGCGGGCTTTCTTGGATGCCGGAGCGAGGTCGGCTTTCATTACTTCTTTCTCGTGCGAAGCCCGCCTGGCTTCGGCACGGGTTTGAGAGCTTCCCCGGGATGAGGAGGCGGGAGCTGAGGACGCCAGATGGATCACGTTGATGATCTTCTCTGAGTCCTCGCTGTCTGGAGCCTGGGCCGTGCTCTGGTGGACCCGGCCCTCGCTGCCGCCGGCATCACCTTCCTTGATGAACTCTGGGATGTGGCCCTCTTTGGCCAGCTTTTCCAGATACCACTGCAAAGTCCTGCATTCGTCAGTCCTGTGCCCATTGCCCTTATGGAAGGCGCAGTAGAGCTTGCTCCGGGAGCCTTCGGTGGGTTCATTCTTCATGGGCGGAGGATACTTGAAGAACGGCTTGGATTTGATCTTGGCCAGGATGCGGTAGATCGGCTCCTTGAAGACGACATTGACGCTCTGACTGGCGCTGGAGGGAGGTCTGGGCTTCCAATTGCCCCCAGACCTGGACGACGAAGGCTTCGCCGGACTGGAGGCCCAGTCCCGCTTGGGCTCCTGCTTCTGGGAGGGCCTCCCGCCTCTTTGCCGAGGCTGGCTATTCTTTTGTTCGGGCTCCGGATGCCCGTCCTGATCCTTAGCTCGGATCTCGTCTTCCTCTCGGGCGATGAAGCGCTTCACCCGGGACATCAATTCTGACATGGATTCTGGGGTGTCCCCGGCCAAGTCCTTTCGCAAGTCGCTGCCGGGGATCAGGGCATGCTGGAAGGCGTAGATGGCTATCGCCTCTCTCGCGCCCTCGATCTGGCTGTAGACCGCCCAGAATCGGTGGGTGAACTTGGCGAGAGTTTCGCCCTGCTTCATTCTCAGGGCGATGAGGTCCCCTTCCTTCTTGGGGACGACGGTGTATGCTTGGAACTTCTTCAGGAAGGAGAGCTGGAGCTCCTTCCAACTGGAAACCGACTGCTCCGGGAGGGAGCAGAACCACTTCAGGGGGAGGTCACCCAAACTGGAGGAGAAGATTTTGCAGTTTAGGTGACCCTCGTTTCCCCAGATGGACATCTTCTGGGAGAAGTGTCGGAGGTGTGCAGATGGGTCGGACAGTCCGTCATAGGGGACGAACCGCAGGACGGAGAACTTCTTGGGCAAGGGGGTGCGCTCGATCTCTTTTGTGAAGGGCGAGCCCCCGAGATCGGTCTGACCATAGAGCTGCTTCTGGTCCCGCATGTCCAAGTTGTGTTGGAGAGCCAATCTGACACGTTTGTCAAATCGCTCTTGCTCGTCGTCCTTCTCCGGAGTCTGAGCTCGGTGCTTTCGCTTGGGATGGCTCGGGCTACGATGGCTATGAGTTCGGCCATCGTGACTGTGGTGACTTCGGCTGTTGCTCGAGCCTTCGTCACGGATCTGGCTCCGTTTCTGGTCCAGATGATGTCTGAGGTCTTCACGAGGAGGCTGGGCTGCCCTGCTGGGAGCGTCCTTCTTTTTCCCTTGGGGCTCAGAGACCTCCCTCAAGGAGGCAGTTTGCACTGCCCTCAGCTGCTGCTGGAGCTCGCGAATCATCCGTTCTTGCTTCTGGAGTTGCTTCTGGAGGAGGGCAGCTTCGGGAACCTCTCCAGGGGGTTGAGCGTGGCGCGTTTCTCCTACGGCCACGGCTTTGTCCTTCTAGGGATGCTTATGCTGACGCTCATCGCGTCTGGGTGGCGGGACTTCGTCCGCTGAGAGCGAGGCCTCGACTCCCTCTTGGAAGGGGATCTCGACAAAGAGTTGGGAGCCCAGGCGGCCCTCGCCTGCGGTCGTGCCATGCACCGTACGGGAGCGTCCTTAGGGAGGGACGTCCGTTGGCGGTGGTGGCAGCTCGAGCGCTACTCTTGAGGATTCTACGCCCTTCTTAGCTTTCGGAGGCATGGCTTCTGAGAAGATGAGGTTAAGAAAGATTGTTTGGAAAGATTTGGAGAAGGTTGGGAAGGCTGGGATATTGCTTTCCCACAGACGGCGCCAATTGTAGGTGCAGAAAATTATGACCCACAATAAGAGGGTGCCTTACAGGACTTATCCGAGAAGATGATGGTATCTGGGAGTAACTGGATGCCGTCCGGTAGCCTGAAAGGGAGTAGCAAACAGTCAGAGGACCCTGGCCTGGGCGGCGCAAGGCTCTTTGATGCCAAAGTCAGTATGGGAACTGGAACAATGGAAGGAGAGGGAGAAGAGAGGCAGAGTAAGGGCTCTGTGTATTAGATTGTGCGTACCTTGCATGGTGCATGGGGTTCTATTTATAGAGGTTTGGATCGTATCTTTCAGAAGATATCTTGGTGTGGGACCCATGATTCGACTGGGAAGTCATGATCAGCCCACAAAGTAATAAATGCAGTCTAATCCGGCCCACTCAGCATTTAATGCTAGTCGGGTCAGCCCACATTGCATTAAATGCGTGTCTTGTTGGGCCAGATTGTGTTGGGCGCCTTTGGCGGTTGGAGTACCAGCGGATCTCCCCTCGGGCCTTGCCATGATGTGGCCTCAGCCGCTGGATAGCTGCCATGTCAGCGATCTGGTGGAGGTAGCGGGCGGCTGGATGTCGTGTCTGTCCCACTAGCTCGTGACCCTATCCCTCCACGTGCCTGATGACGTGGGGGATGAGGGGCGCCAGTGAAGGTTCTTTCTTGCTCTGGCTACTGTCCTGGCTTCTTCAGCCGAGGTGGCTTCAGCCGAGGTAGGGCTCTTTGCGGAGATGGCATCCGGGGTGGCCCTGCCGAGGTGGACTCTTTGCCGAGATGATGCCCGAGGTGGTCCAGTTCGGCACTAAGGGCCCGGAGTTGCCTAACTTCGGCCGGACCTCGTGTCCCGGTAGCCGAGGTGGGATTGGTGCCACGTAGATGGCACGCGGATGGCACGTGAGAGTGCTTAGCCCCATCTGATGGCTGTGATTAGCTTAATCCCGTAGCTCTGGAAATCTCCCCACACAACATCAAAGTTGATAAAACAAGATCATAAAGACTAAAGGTAACTAACATAGATTGATAGACAAGAATCCACCCAATCTAAACCATTAAAAATAAAAATCAAGGGTCGTAAAACATGTAGAATCATGGGTCTTATAGTAAAGTAGGCATCTTCGCGTAGATCTTGAAAAAGAAAAAAAAATCAAACCCTAGATTATAGTAGAATGAAACTGACGGATTAGAAAACTCCAGTACTAAGGTAATATGGTAAGGTTGCTTGCCTTGAGTGATGATCAAAGTTGCAAAAATATGTTGGCAATGTATGAAGGGGATTTTTTTTTATTTGTGATGAAGATGCCACACCCAAGCCCTAGCTCAAGCCCAAACCTCTATTCTTCTTTTTCTCTCTCTAATGTGGGTGTGAGCAAATACATATGGTTTATGCTCTTTATATGACGTGATGATGCACTCGTCTTATAGTTATTAATTTCGTTTCGTTATGGCCGAAATGGTCGAAATTTTCCCTTTCAGTCAAGTGGGCTAAACGAAATTTGAGCCAAAATTTTTCGGTTTGAATTTCGGTCAATCTTGGCCGAAATTCAAGATTTTGGCGAAATGTGACTTTTCTGCCGAAATGGAATTTTACATAATTAATTTTTTTTACCTTTTTTTATACATATATTTTGTATTTCTTATATTTTCACAAATATATAATTCCAAAAAAATTACTATAATGGATTAAATCTATATTTATTAATTTTTCTATTTTTTTAATTATATATGTATATATATATTATGTTATATTTTCTCCGAAATGTAATTTCGAAAAGTTTTGTCGAAATCCCGAATCGGCCGAAACTTTTTATTTTACAGACCAGAGCGAAATGAGGTCCGAAACGATATTAACAACTAAGTCGTCTTCCATTACGTAATATGCAACTATTATTTCTAATTTTAGCACAACTAGTATTATCTTTTTTATTCTCTCTTTCTAAGATTGTGTAACGCCCGAATTCCGAATATCGTGAAAACCGTCAAAGTACCGAAATTGGCGCGTTATTTCCCGGGAAATCCGAGAACTTCCAAGATCGTAGGTCCGCAGTGAGATCCAATTTAAAACTTTTTCATCAATATAGTGACAACAGTTAATTTACGGAAGCATAAGGAATATAGCGGAAGCAATATCAGAGATAGCGGAAGCATCAACATATATATATCAAATGTGAATGGGCTGAAGTCCAGCCTAAAGTGTCAAGTGATAAAAATCAAGGTTTAATTACATATCTGACTAACTACCCAGCTCACTACAAAATCCCTCAAAAATCCCAAACAAACAGACACTCAAACCCCTGCCACTGGTACTGGCTCTTCACCCTCCGGCTCGACCTCTGGGTCGGCCGGTCCCCATCCGTAGTCACCTACTACGGGCGCCTCTACGAGTGCATACGCAACGCCCTCGAACTCGGGGTCAAGACCTAAGCACCAAGAGTGGATCAGATTTAACGATCTGGCAAGTCACAGTATGCAGATAATAGAAGATGCATGCATCAAAATGAGTAGAGATAGTAATGAAGTTAAGAGAATAGCAATGATACAGATCCTAGGCAGTTGTGCAATATAAACAATATAGAATCAGGATAAGCATAATAATAAACCTACAAAAAATGGCACACTCACACAAGCTGGATACCGCGGGATATTATGCCGCAACCCTCCCATACTGAACACAGTCGCGGCGGGGCGAATCTCACAGTGATAGGTATTATCTAGCCCCACAAATAACATCATCCATCAACACACACTGAGACCGGACTCGGTATCGCACCGTCCGTCTCCAACAATGCTCATCATGATAGCCACACAACACTCTCAATAGCTCCTACCAGTGATGATCAGTCCAACTGGCTGAGCTTAGATCAACTGAGTGAATGTCTATGCCGACTCAGGAAACAATAAGGGTCTGTGTTTGTCTAGGCTTTGCCTTGCGTGAACAAGGTCCTAACAAAAGTCCCTAAGAGGTCCAAGTACCCAATACAACCTATGGATCATAGTACAAGTCCAAGTCCAATCATTGGATCCATACCAAGGCCCACCAAATACATGGCCTGGTCTACAACAGTCCAAATGAGACACAAGTCCATTTTCAATGACATATGATCCATTTATCCCCAGGATGAGTCAAAGCCCATACAATCTAACCTCTCCAGTATAGGGTAATCCACATCCAAACTTAGGCCATAAAAGGGCCCGCCTAGCCACAGACACGGGTCGATGTTCACCCAATCATATTACCGGGTCACCTCTAACTCTCTAAGTAGTCCTAGGTTCAGGTTATCCATTTTTCATTTAATTAATAGGTATAAGCAATAATAAGGACAATAGAGTGACAGTAATAATATGAGGGAGATGAATCTCCAAGTACAAGGATCAATGGGAGATATCAGCAGTCCAACCTAAGTAAATGATCCACTTCAGATTCAGGTCTATCTCAGGTAATTCGATCTTTAAGTGAAACCACAGATGCTAAGGAATACTGTGTTTGGTGTTCATAAGTTATGTGCATCGCTAGTAATGTATAAAGGTCGAATCGTCTTAAATTACATAACCTGAACCTTAATTAGTGGACCCCACGAGTCAAGGTAGAGCCACACCATTGACTCGTGGTTGGCACAGTGATGGAAGTCTATTTAGATGGTCAATGGGCCCCACATATAATTGCAACAATAGAAATTAGAATCTAGGAAGTGTCACTGTACATAGTGTGCTTAGCCGACCTCCTGGCCTGGGCGGTCAGCTCGGCACACTGGGGTCAGAGAAGCAACACCCTGCAGGCAATGCCTGATTGTCCAGAACTTCCTGTGAGTTCGGCTAACCCCCTGGCCTGGGTAGTTGGCCGTGCACACTGAAAGCTCTGGCGATAGGGAATGCCCCAGGTTCTAGTCTCCTTTGTTGGAATCTGGCCTTTTCGGAATCTAGCTCGGAGTTTGGCTAAGCACTTGAGCTCCATTGAACACTCAGCTCGGTCACCCAGCTCAGCTCGGCAAAGCGCCTAGCTCAGTTCGGTCACCCAGCTGAGTTCGGTAAAGCATTGAGCTCGGTCAGGTATTGAGGTCGGTCAGGCTCTTAGCTCGGTCAAACGCTGAGCTCGGTTAAGCACGGAGCCCGGTCTGGCACTGAGCTCGGTAAAACACTGAGCTCGGCCATAACACTGAGCTCGGCCAAGACACTGAACTCGGCCTAAACATTGAGCTCGGCCTAAATGCGGATCTCGACCTAAGCATTGTGCTCGGCAGAACACTGAGTTCGGTCAACACTGAGCACGGCCATCGCTGAGCTCTACCAATGCCGAGCTCAGCCATTGCTGAGCTCTGGGTTTGAGGAGAATTTCATGGTCCTATATCTGGACCAGGTCTGAAATCAGGGACCTACCTGGGCCCCACAAATCCACTAGACCATAGTTTCCCATGCTCCATCAATTTCCTCTTTTTCCCATGCTCCCTCGGACCGCCATAACCCACTCATCTCCTACCTTTATTCAAAACGAGTTCTGTAACAGAACCCATGTTCTGTTACAAAACATGCACAACGCATAGTTTCTCTTCCGGGTAATGATGGTGCCCCCCTCCTAAACTAAATCCAGATCAGATTTTCCCCCTAGGGTCGCCCAGGGCCCCTCTATCAGATGTGGGGTCCTGGTTTTCCAAAGGTGGTCCCACCTGGGTCCCGGCCTCCACGCAGCAAAATGGGTTTTCACAATTCCACCTCCGGGAATTTGATACAGTGACCCAATTCCCCTGGGTTTCTCCTCAGACCATCACAGAAGCATAATCAAAGAACAAAATCATTTTCATACCATCCATCCATCATCAACCGGACCATTGATCATCCAAATGAGGTAACTCATCCATCAATGGCCAAAGAAAACCAACAGACAAGCTCAAAGATCGATCTAAACATATATAAACAGAATTGAAGTTTGCAAAATCAAGAGGAAGATAAGTCATGCATTTTAAGTTAGCAGCATAGAGCACTTGCCTGATCAATTGAAGGTAGAAGGAAAAGAGAGAAAATAACAGAGAACCAATGAGTAACCAGGGGTTTCAGCAGTAGGGCTCCTCTGTTGTTGATCAGCCTTGGGGTTTTAGCTGGGGTTGGCCTACTATTGGGAATTCTGGGGAGAGCAAGAGAGAGGGAGAGAGATAGAAATTGGAGGGAAAGATGAGGGCTCGTTGGAGAGAAGTGGGGAAGAAGAAGAGAGAAAAGAGATAGAAATTGAGAGAGGAGATGAACAGTGATTACTTGGGCAGGGAGAGTTTAGTTTTAAATAGGTTGGGTTTTTGGGCTAGGGACAAAAATGCCCTTGGGGTTAGAATAGGATTAGGGTTAGGGTAGAGGGTACTTAGGTCTTTAGGTGGGGCTACTAGAAGATTCTCTGGTGCAAACCCCCCATAGTAAACACAAATTCTAGCTAGGGCCTCTAACTAACTAACTAACTCTAAAATTAACAAAAGACACCGTATTGACTCTACTAATTACACAACTAGACTAATACTAGGAAAATACATAATTACCCTTAACTAAACACCATAATTAGTATAATTAAAATACTTAGGCTAATATATAGTATTCAAATTGAAATTGAGGGCCCACTAGGGGTGGGGCCTCACAGATTGTGCGGTTGGAGAAAAGAATTGGAAAAAGAAAAATATGTTGTATGTAGTGGTTCCTCTCAACATAGGCAGTTTCTACCAATAAAACTCCTAAAATTCTTGTTGTAACACTCATGCCCACTTTACAATTCCTAGTACCAAACAACTTGAGTTTCTTAACAAGTTTACTATCATGGCAACAAAGAGTCCTAATTTCACTTTTTGGGCCCCACACATGAAATCAATGAAATGGATGAGAAACCTAATTTAGGCCCACCTAGTATATATGCATGCACGTATGCGAATAAGGATGCATGGGCATTATTTATAATAAAATTAAACATTAATACGATAAAAAATATAATTAATTAAGGTGTAAGGTACTGGGTGAAAATGCAATTCATCGCATCTATCAAGGGCAGGGTCCGCTCCAAAATCAATATCAACTAAGCAATCCGGAATGGAGTCCTTACATAAAGGATAATTATCAGGTGAGAACTGTTCTCACGGTTCAAACCGTGAGAACTATAGGTGGGGCCCACCTATTGCCCAATCCAAAACCTTGCAATGGACAGGGACCCCTTACAGTCACACGCCCTAGGGTTTGAGGTCAATGCGAATGAATTAGACCGTTGGATCGACTATATACCCATACGAATAAATTGTGCTTGTTGGCCATGGATATGAAGGGGTTAGAAGCATGGGATTGGGGTCAAACTTGATATTCGGAGTGGTCCCATATCGATCTTTCAATCCCCTCCGGTCCCATTCCAAAATGGGGCCCCTAGTGGGCCCCATAAATAAGTTCTCACGGAAATTCTCAGTGGATCACATCCCTTACATAAAACTCAAGGGCGGAGCCAGGAACTTTACCTTAGGGGCCACTGTTTAAGTATGCAAACTTTTTTTTGAGGCCGACATTAAAAAAAAAATTAAGATTTTCCTTTACATGGTTATCTGAAAATCCCCCTACCCCCTAGTTCTGCCCCTGCCCAAACTTACGCAAATAAACGTGCTTAACAATGTCCCTAACCAGCTGAGGACAATCAATATGACATTATTGGTAATTGCAACAACATAAAATCATTCCATTGAGAATTAATGTCACCCCAAACCATATGTCACAACATTGCTAGCCATGGACAACAAGCCTAACCACTGCCGCCTCTTGTTCTCATGCAAATGGCCCAAACAAACTAAACTTACCCACCTAACATAGAAATGTGACCGATTAGTATCTTCTCCTTCAATGTAGTCATTGAGAATGTTCTCCTAGGAGCAATTCATGGGGCCCGCTTAAATGCATATCTCTCCATGAGAGGAGGGCAGATCAAAAGGTCTTCTTAGGGATAAGGAGACAAAAAATCATTGATGTGTGATTTATTATTTCAATCCATTAAAATTGTAAGTACATGGTTGCCTTGTTAAGAAAGCGGCAGTTACAGGTTGAACCCATAGGAAGCCTTTTTAAGTTAACCCATAAAAATCTGAATTTTATATGAATCAATCCAAGAGTGATGTGTGTGAATCAGAGAATTTGCAATCATTAAAACTAAAGTGCGGAAAGTTAATAATAATGAAAACAAATCTGAGCATCAAGAACAAGTTAAGCAGACTAATCAACTAGAACATGCAATTGACCCACTGCTTTTGCCTCCAATTAACTCAGATCAGAAAAAAATAAATGTTTTTTATCCGGATGATTTGTCTATCAAGAGAACACTTTTTTTTTTTTCAGAAAATTTACTTAGGCAAAAACCTTCTTCACCTCATAAAAGATTGAACCATCTAAACATCACATATCAATCAAACATAGACTATCAAATATTTCAGATCTAAGCATAATCTATTAAGAAAGCATACATAATTAAAGACTATTCTAATAGAATTTAAATCAGATCGAGGTTTGTTAGAGACATGAAGACAGTTTATTAAGATCAGTAAGCGTGAATTAAATAGAGACAATCAAATCAGTAAGTTAAATTGCATAAAAAGGCATAAAACACTAACTTCATCATATGCTTAGATCCAGCAGACTACTCCTCTATGGTAAAGAACTTCAGAAAGTTTCTCATTAAATTCTTCAAATTTTACAATAAAGTTCTTAGAATTTCCTTCTTCAAACCCTAGTTTCTAGATTCATGAATACCAAAAAATTAATTATTTAATTACATTAATTAGGGAGGGAAGAGAAGAAAGGAGAGAGAGGAGAGGGGAGTGGAGGCCGGAGGCGTCAGGAGCAACCCTTGGGACAGCCTCCGTTCCTCATGGGGGTTGCTCCCCTTAAAAAACTTTTTTAACACAAAGTCCTTCTTTATCCTTTCTCTTGCTTGCAATTATCTTTAAGAGAGGATGATCCATTCGGCTCCGAGTTTGGATGAGATAAGATGATAGAGAGGTCCAATCTCTTAACCTTACTGGAATTAATTTGAGTTTTGAACAAAGATTGGGCCCACTTTTGTTGTTACTAATTGTTATCCCAAGTAAAAAACTCACATCCAACTTTCCGAAGCCATAACTTGGTCATTTCTACTCCAATTTGCATGCTCTTAGGTCCACGAACATCCTACTCTGCATAATCTTTCCAATGGAAGGTAAATCTCATCGATCCGATAGTCGGATTGAAAGTTTTGTCCATTTAAAGATAGGTTGTCCTGAGAAAAATGGGGCTGACTTTCTTCTTGCAATAGGACTCTTCCTCTTAACCTTTCATATGATCTTTCTTTCTTAAGCTCCAAGATTGATAAGGATAAGATATGAAGGAGTCTTTTTGTTTATAATCTCCTTGAATTGAGCAAACATCCAATAACAGTGGGACCCACTTGCAGCAGTATATGATTGCATGCGAAAGGGCCCACAAAAATCTTTAAAACTATTTCATACATGAGAAATGGGGCCCATGGGAGAGTGTTGGACGTCCCATACATGTGTGGAGTCTTTCTTGGACTTCGCTTTCTTGTTTCTTTTGCCTTCTTTTAATTTGAGTCCTACTTTATCTCTCTTTCTTTTCTTAGCTTCAAATCTGGATGGTACCGAGAGAGATAGAGAGGAACAATTCTTTGATACTCGAGATAAGAAAAAGAGAGGGTGTGGGACGTCCAAGGTGAGTTGGGGCCCACTTATGGCTTCAGTTTGCTCAATCTTACTCTCTGTTGATAATTTATGTAATTTTCAAACTTCTTGAGAGATAACGATAGGGGAATAATCTTGAGTCTTTTGGAATCTTCCTGGATGAGGGGGGGAGAGTGTGGGATGTCTCATAAGGATGTGGGTCCCATTGCAACGTCCTAATGCACCTAGGTCTGTTATCGAAGTGTTCTCTAGGGTTCTGCAGGTCTTGCATTTCCTCCACATTCCAATTCAACCCGTAAAATGTTGAAGAGCCTATTTTGAAGCGGGACCCGTTTGGATATAATTTTACTCCAACTAGGACTCTTAGAAGAAAGATTGCATAAAATATTAAATAATGCAGAAAATGTGTAAAAATTATGATAATTCCAATTCCTGAGTGAAAACGAATGATGCAATTAAATGAAAATTGATGCATTTAACCTAATTAATTCCCTAATTCACCCTAAAATGATGCAATTCCCTAGACTTGACAATCAGTCTCATCAAATTATCCAAGTCCTTGCTTTAATGGCATTAGATTTTAAAAGCATCTTAACCATAGATCTTTCTGAGATTTAATCCAATGGTGAATGAAGGCTCAATGATTAAAAGATTGTACCTAATGCTAGACCATATATGAGATGACCAAAGTATGAAACGGGTTGTGTTGATCAAAGGTAAATTCAAGTAGGCCCCGCAGAGCTAGATTGTACTTATAGTCATCTTGTAGGAGAATATTTTCCCATAATCATTCCAACAAGATACCCATATCCTAGTTTTAAATACATATACTCTCTCTCTCTCTCTCTCTCAATGGGCCGATGAGGTTGCCACCCCGTTTTGGGCTAGTAAACAAGGCGGAAGTAGGAAATTTCTTCCCTTTGATCAATGCATTAAAAAAAAAGAAAGAAACTATGCTGAAGCCATTTTGAAAACAACAATAAAGTTTTCAAAATAAAATTGGGAGGCCATGGTAACTTTGCACCTGCCTGTTGAGGAAGACCCCTTGGACCAGTCCAACTGTTGGACCAAATGGTTGATGGTTGATTGTGAGAACTTGGTCCGGGCGGCACCCTTAACCATGGGACGTAGCGTATCAACCAAGGGCTTCAAACGGTGAGTCTCCATCAGTCTCACATCGGAAATATCAAAATCATGACCCTGGGTTTAGAAGTCAAACCCCGTTTAAACTCAACATGGCCCGCTTTAAAATTGTAAGGGCCCGGATCCCATAAGAACTCCTAAGTTAAGCCTCCTCGTGTACGAGCAGTACGGGGTTGCCATGCATATATAAATGGAACTCAAAAGAAAGGCCCACCTAATCAGAATTCAAAACGTTCAAAATGAAATACGTACTCTCCCAATATATGTGATGTCTCATGTCTCCAACTCTTATTGTAATAGGAGTTGGTTCCATGATAAGACCGAGAATATAATTACCAAAGTGATTAACAAAATCTTTTAGTATTATCCATTATTAATCATAAGCAATAAATTAATAATTGCTTTTAACAACGACCCCCTTGCTCATTCTCTCCAAGCAATCACTCCATTTTCTATTGCTTTTTTGCTTTCTTTTACTTTTTTTTCACTTTCTCTCTCTCGATCTAATTAAACCATTGACCATTCTTAATTGGCCCATCATTTATTTAAGTGCCCTCACTAATTGATATAATAGATGTTTCTAAACGTCGATCATGAGTTGCGGAATTGTTGGCATTGTTTAATCAAAAGGTGTTACTTGCAATGATCATCAAATAACCATTGACTATTAATGTCTATGGAAACATTAATTAGAGGGACCTTTTAAGTCAACAGAGTACTAAATTACAAATCTAGATGTATGAGAGACCAGAATAATATATAAAATATCGGGTTCTAGAACGAACCTGGAAGCATGCACCTGGGTGAAATTTTCTCCTACTAGCTGGCTCACTAAGGATCACTTGGGAAACTTTTTTTTAATGAGTGTACCCCTTTAGACTTACTAACTGAACCCCACCCCCTGAAATCGTCTAGAGCCAGGTCCAAAAAGCTCATCTGAATTTTGGTCACAAGTAAGGTAAATATTATAGGAAAAATCAAATAAAATAAATCTGAAGTTAAAGGACTGACTTTTAAGGCAGTTACTAAATCAAGAGTTAATTAGTACGATTTGATGGCCTTGATTTTGGCTTGATCCTTACCTATTCCAACTGCCCCTCCAAGTCATGAGCTCTACTTCCTTTAATAGGTATAGAATATCTAAGTAGTCCCTACGAGCTAGGCCACATACAGCATATGTATATTAAAGGTAGAGCCAAGTCACTTGGGTTCGGGATTTTAAATAAAAAATTGATTATATCTTGTTTTCTCATTTTTCTTCCAATGAAAGTCTTGGAAAGTGGAGAGAATGACTAGTTTAGGGTATAGGGTAGTTGTTTTGAAATGCTGCACTTTAAAAATGCCCCTTTTCTGCCCTCTTTTTTTTTTTTTTTTTTTTGTCTTGGGGCTCTCTTTGAGTCAATCCAATCTTTACACACACACTAATCATTTCCCCAATGAATAGTCACAAATCCAGTTTCCAACTTTCCCTCATCATCGGACAAAAATCATAATAAAATGATGCTTCTAAACCATTAAATTTTAGGGTTATAAATCAAAAGGTTAGGATGATCTTATGAACTCCAAATTTTATATATAGATAGGTCTCATATAGATCTTTCCATCTAATAGACTTCCACGATTATCATGTATCCAAGTGGCCCAACTAGGAGAAGCATTTTTTAAAAAAAAAAAAAAAAAAACAAGCGTTGGTACCAGATGACAGCACCCCTAGGTTTGCACCAATTCAAATGGGGTAGACTATGGAAAGACCGTGCATCCGTTTCTAATACTGAAAACATGTGGGCCCTTTTGTGCATCAATGGGCCCCAACCATATCTTTCAAACTCCCCATCCCATGTGGGACCCACAACGAAGTGCACATGCATAAGATCCGAATCGATACAGAATCATTCCCCTCTCCTACGCTCATGCACTCATCGGCTCACATGTTGAAACACCAAGTGCGGCCCACTAGATGATCCATCCGAGTGGACCATAAAACAGATAGCCCCTCATATCGCCGATCTTAAGGTTTGACACCCATCGGAACGGACTAGACCATTGGATCAATTGGGCACGCATTTTGGAATAAGAGAACTCATCGGCCATTGATCAAGTGGTTAGGATCACCATGTGCTAGAGACACCATGACCATAAACGAGTAGGTCGCACCGATGGAAGCGACCCAAGGTGGGCCCCACAGTTGTCTGAAGTTGTAAGCATGGGCGCATGAGAGGGGGTTGTATATATTGCAATGGCTTATCTAAATATAGTTATGGTATATGTGGATTTATTTGAGCGTATGGGTTAACATGAGCATGAGTTTTATGTGGTTCTTATGTGGGTTTCAAATAGCATATGATCACTTCTCTTTAGTTATTGGATCTAGTGTTAACCTTATATTCTGATTCATCTCCAATTCCCTATCTTGGATGGCCCACAACTATGAAAACAAAGTGCAACAAAATCCCAATGGCATGTTGTAAAGGAGATTACGAGGCAATTCACACATACACATATAGAATCCACTTGTCTGTTGAGTGTTTAATTCATAAGAATTCAATGCAGCCCATTTTATCAAGGACCTAGAATTATTGGTAAAAGATGAGATTTGCCAATACCATCAAATAGTCTTCTCTTGGATAGTAAATGAGTGTCTGGTGATCACCTTACTAAATCACCTTGTATTAAGGTGAGATTTCCATCTACCACTATATTGCTAATTGCATTGCATTGACGACAACAATATCATCAAGTAACCATACTAAATTATATTGTAGACTTGTAGTAAAGCGAGATCTCCATCTACCGCGGTATTGCTTGTTGCATTACATTGACGATCTCAAGCTCATATAAAGGAGGGTTAGTGTAAGTTTGACACTAAGTGCCCAATAGCAATGTAAAAACGTTACAGTTTGATTTCTTTTTTTTTCCTCTTCAAGCATAGGCCCCGAGGGTCGAGTAAGGGCCCAGGTTGTGTAGGCCATTTGAGGATTTTGGTTTATTTTGAGCCCAACTTGTTTATGTTGTGGGTTTAGCTTGGACAAACCTGGCCGGCTCAGTTTTTGACCACCCTATCTGGATAAGACCTATATGTGTGCAAAATTCTTACTCCAGCCTATTCATTATTATAATCCCTTGATCCATGCTCTTCAAATTTACTTTTTTTTTATTAGAAACATTCCTTCAAGTTTTTCAATGATTGCTGCCACTTGGAAAGACTCACTAAGAGACATTCCTTCTGCATGAATTTCATGGAGAATGACTTGAAGTTCCTGAACTTGATTGATTACTGCCTTGGAATCACTCATCTTGTAGTCAAGGAATCTGCCAACAACGAACTTCTTCATTCCGGCATCTTCAGTCTTGTACTTTTTGTCAAGTGAATCCCATAATTCCTTAGCAGTCTTCAATGAATAATACACATTATATAATGTGTTGTCTAGTCCATTGAGTATATAGTTTCGACAGAGGAAGTCAGCATGCTTCCAAGCATCTACAGCAGCAACTACTTGCTTGTCTGTCTCATCTTCTTTTAAAGCAGGAGCTTCTTCATGGAGGAACCTAGCCAAGTTCAGGGTAGTGAGATAAAACAACATTTTCTGTTGCCATCTCTTAAACTCTGTACCATTGAACTTCTCAGGTTTCTCCCCATGGTTCACCAAAACAGGGCCAGGGGTTGTAACTGGAGTATTCTTCTCAATACCCATAACTGTATAACAGAACAGACTTTACTTAAAATACAGCACAGAGAATTATGCAGGAATTGAAAGTAATAGAACTGTAAACAGTAACTCAGACTTACTGATTACGTTCAGGGAGAAAAAAAAATACAGAACACTGTTTACAGTAACTCAGACTTACTGATCACTTTTAGTAAAGGCACAGAACAAACTAGAGTTCTGTTAAGTTTTGCATGAAGAGAGAGCCTCAGTTTCACAATACTGGTTTCATACAAAGAAGAAGTAGAAACCAGTAGAGAACTGACAGAAACCGAAATCAGTAATACTGAATTAAACTGATGGTGTACTCAGATTGAGACAGAAGGATGATTTGTCTTAAGATTGTTAGTCCGAGTACACAGTTTCAACAGTCAGTATTAGGATTACAGATCCTCTCAACAGTGAATGAAACTAAGTATAAAAACAGAGTTACAGAAAGTAATCTTTGAATTGAAATTCTCTTACTGTTTGAAGGCAGAATAACAGTACTTCGTTGTTGTCTTTTAAGAAACTCAGAAATTCGCAGCAGAAGGCAGATCAAGGCTAGTGTTTAACACTATGTCCTTAAGACAAATTTCGCCCCTGCAATGGTGCTAACAGGCTTCAGTGGCTTCTGTCTCCCAGGATACAATGATCAACACACAGTAGCAGCACTGCAAAACTGTGTGTCTGTTTGAACCAGAGTGCAACAGCAGGACTCTCTCTTGACTGACAATGCAGACTCGAATTGATGCAACAATTGCAGTGATTTGGATGATTGAAAAACGAATGGGATTGAGAGTTTAAATAGACTGCTGCAGGCAACCTTTCAATGGAGTTGCATCTGTTCAGAACAGTGACTGTTCAGTGAACAGATGCTTCTTCTTTGGACACACCCTTTCACAAATGAAAGGACACACACCTCTTGGACACACCCCATTTAAATCCAAAAAAGAAATTTTTATTTTAATAAAAATTTCTCCAAAAAATTAATAATGGGTAGTGGGCCGAGCCAGGCCCGACCCGCGCGTGAAGCCCAAGCCCAAGCCCAAGCCCAAGCCCAGGCCCAGGCCCAGGCCCGGCCCGGTCCGGTCCGGATCGGGGCGGGGCGCGCGCGTGTGGTGGTGACCCGGTGGTGACCCAACAAAGATCTACGTCCTCCCTCCTCCACAAAAGTGGGATGCCCCTTGGGGCTCATCTTATACCACTAAGGTAAACATATTTATACCAAAGAAATGTATTGCTCTCAAGCAATGTGGGAAGCAAGTTTTCCACTTCCCTTTCTTTCCATGTTTAATATGTTCAAGTAGTATTGTTTAGGAGGCAATTTCTCATTCACTCCTTAATGGATTAGAGCAACCCAATACATGTCATTAGTCTACTCATGGAGTAGATTACATTCCCATGTATTCTCACCTAAAACTATAAGTGGGTCCCACTTTTAGTTTGGCCCAAAGATAGCCTAAAGGTGGGTTCTCTTAGCCATTTTTCCAACAATCCCCCACATGAATGAAATTAACTGAAAGCAATGAAATGATATGCAGACACACAGAGAGAGTACAAATGGAAATTTTCTGTATAGAGAAAGGTAGCTTGTGGCCTTGAACCTTCCCTTGTGAAGTACTATCGAATTTACTGGTTGAACAGTGAACGTGATGTCTTGAACTACTCAACCTTTTACGTAAATCGAGACAATAGAGTTCACACAGAATCTTCCTGGACACAGTTGGTTCTAATGATTGTGTTCATTTTGGCCCTGAACAATGCCTGGTTTTCATGAGTGCTTTAGAGAATTTAGCCTTATTATTCTCATAGAAACGGCCCAGTTCACACTCACATAGGTGATTCTTATTAAGAGTATCCTGCTCTACCCCACTTGATTAGTCAAGATATAAGAATCATTAAAAGCCTTGCTTACCCTAATTTTCGCTACAGGTATCACTATTATTATAGGAATGAGCAGGAGATATTATCTCCATAGTGATATCGTTAAGTCACACACAATTCGGTTGTCCCTTTGAACCTAGATCTTGGGATCTCCAGTCAGCTAGGTTGGGTTGCCATTATGGCGACTTTTCATTCATAGGCTTTAAGCCCATTCCCCTCGATGAACGATTTACTTGCTCTCTTGCTAAACCTTTGGTAAAGGGATCCGCAATGTTATCCATGGACTTTATGTACTCAATAGTCATAATGCCATTAGAGAGCAGTTGTCGCACGGTATTATGCCTCCGACGAATATGTCGAGACTTACCGTTATATATGGTACTCTGCGCCCTACCAATTGCTGATTGACTATCGCAATGAATGCAGATAGGAGGCACAGGTTTTGACCATATCGGAATATCTTCTAGGAATTGACGAAGCCATTCAGCTTCTTCGCCAGCTTTATCCAGTGCAATAAACTCAGATTCCATAGTGGATCTAGCAATGCATGTTTGTTTAGAAGATTTCCATGATACCGCTGCACCACCAAGTGTGAATAGATATCCACTTGTGGATTTGGAATCATTGGTATCTGATATCCAGTTGGCATCACAGTAGCCTTCAAGTACTGCTGGATATCTCGAGTAATGCAATCCATAGTTTTGGGTGTATTTTAAATATCTTAAAACCCTGACTATGGCCTTCCAATGGTCTGATCCTGGGTTACTTGTGTATCTACTCAGTTTACTAACAGCATATGCAATGTCAGGACGAGTGCAATTCATGACATACATTAGGCTCCCAATTATTTACGCATATTTGCATTGTGATATGCCTTTTCCAGTATTTTTGGATAGATGGATACTAATATCTATAGGTGTTCTCGCTGGACTGCTATTATCTTGATTATATTTCTGGAGTATTTTCTCAATATAGTGCGATTGAGATAATATCAGTCCATCCGATGATTTAGCAATTTTAATTCCTAGTATGACATCAGCAACACCCATATCTTTCATATCAAACTTATTGTTTAACATTCTCTTGGTAGTTTGAATGATTCCATCATTACTACCCATAATCAGCAAATCATCAACATATAAGCAAATAATGACACAGCCATTGTTAGTGCTCTTGACATATACACACTTGTCACATTCATTGATCTTAAACCCATTTGACATCATCAAACTGTCAAATTTTTCATGCCATTGCTTAGGTGCTTGTTTTAATCCATATAGAGATTTGACAAGTCGACAAACTTTCTTGGTTTGTCCTGGAGCATTAAACCCTTCGGGTTGTTCCATATATATTTCCTCATCTAATTCACCATTTAAGAAAGCGGTCTTTACATCCATTTGATATATCTCGAAATTGTATATCGCAGCAATTGCAATTAACATTCGAATGGATGTTATCCTCGTAACTGGTGAATAAGTGTCGAAATAATCCAAGCCTTCTTTTTGTCTGTACCCTTTAACAACAAGCCTGGCTTTGTATTTTTCAATTGATCCATCTGCTTTCATCTTTCTCTTGAATATCCACTTGCACCCAAGAGTTTTGCAACCTTGTGGAAGATCCACTAGTTCCCACGTATGATTTTGCAAAATGGATTCAATTTCACTGTTTATTACCTCTTTCCAATATTGTGCCTCGGGACAGGACACCGCTGCTTTAAAGCTTTGAGGCTCATCTTCTAACAAAAGTGTTAGAAAATCTGGACCAAACGTTTTTGATGTTCTAGCCCTCTTACTCCGTCTAGGTTCATCAATCTCTTGTTGGTTTTGTTCACTACTATTAGCAGTATCTTGAGTTCGTTTAAGAGAACTCGATTCCTGTGAGGGTTTATTAGGAAATACATGTTCAAAGAATGATGCATTCCTTGACTCAATAATAGTGTTAGGATGCATATCAGGAATCTCAGATTTGTGAATTATAAATCGATACGCACTGCTATTATGAGCATACCCAATGAATACACAGTCAACTGTCTTTGGTCCTATTTTAACCTTTTTAGGTGTAGGAACCGCCACTTTAGCCAAACACCCCCACACTTTCAAGTATTTGTAAGTAGGCATTCTGCCTTTCCACAACTCGTAAGGGGTCTTATTGGTTTTCTTTTGAGGTATTCGGTTAAGAATATAATTTGCGGAGAGTATAGCATCCCCCCACAAATTTTGAGGTAATCCAGAACTTATTAACATAGCATTCATCATTTCTTTTAAAGTTCTGTTTTTCCTTTCAGCAATACCATTTTGCTGAGGTGAATAAGGAGCGGTAGTTTGGTGTATAATACCATGCTGTGAACAAAATTCACCAAAAGGTGATTCGTATTCACCTCCTCTATCGCTTCTTATCACCTTGATTTTCTTCTCAAGTTGATTCTCAACCTCATTCTTGTAATGTTTGAACATTTCCAAGGCCTCATCTTTACTTCTCAGTAAGTAAACATAACAGTATCTTGTGCAATCATCAATGAATGTAAGAAAATATTTCTTACCACCTTTAGTTTGAACAAACTTTAGGTCACAGATATCAGAATGAATTAACTGAAGAGGTTCAGAAGTTCGTTCAATTGAATGAAAAGAGGTTCTAGTTAGTTTAGCTTCTACACATGTTTCACATTTGATATTTGAATCAAAGCTGCATTTAGGCAAACATTCGATATTAACTAATCTACGCAAAGCATCATAGTTAACATGACCTAATCTACCATGCCACACATTAGAAGACTCAAGCATATAAGCAGAAGATTTTTTCTTATTAGGGACAATGGTCATTACATTCATTTTAAAGAGCCCATCGCTCATGTACCCTTTGCCCACGTACATCCCAGACTTAGTGAGGACAAACTTATCCGCCTCAAATACAAGTTTGAAACCCTTCTTACTCAGTAGTGAGCCTGATACCAGATTCTTACGAATATCAGGTACATGCAGCACATTGTTGAGGGTGAGTTCCTTTCCAGAAGTCATTTTCAGTACTACCTGTCCTTGGCCTTCAACCTTTGAAGAGGCAGAGTTACCCATAAAGAGTTGTTCTCCGTTTGTTGCATTATAAGTGGAGAACATGTCTTTATTGGAGCAGACATGTCGAGTGGCCCCAGTGTCCACCCACCATTCTCTGGTGTTGCCAACCAGATTGACTTCTGAGACCACAGCAGAAAGATTGATGTCTGAAACATCAGTGGAGAGATTGTCCATTTCTGTCATGTTGGCCTGCGCTGGTTTCTTACTTGTATTTCCTTGGTCCTTGCGCTTACGACAGTCCTTAGCACGGTGGCCTGGTTTGTCGCACACATAGCAATTCCCTTTGAACTTCTTGTTGTCCTTGGGACCTTGTCTTTGACCATTTGAGGGGTTCTTCCTCTTCTTGGGGTTCTGCCCATGTTCCACCACATTAGCCTTAGCTTCAGTGAAGGTTTTTCCTGCCTTTTTCTCAGATGCACGATTGTCTTCCTCTATCCTCAATCTGACAATCAGGTCTTCAAGTCTCATCTCCTTTCGCTTATGCTTAAGGTAGTTCTTAAAATCCTTCCAAAGTGGTGGCAATTTTTCAATGATTGCTGCCACTTGGAAAGACTCACTAAGAGACATTCCTTCTGCATGAATTTCATGGAGAATGACTTGAAGTTCCTGAACTTGATTGATTACTGCCTTGGAATCACTCATCTTGTAGTCAAGGAATCTGCCAACAACGAACTTCTTCATTCCGGCATCTTCAGTCTTGTACTTTTTGTCAAGTGAATCCCATAATTCCTTAGCAGTCTTCAATGAACAATACACATTATATAATGTGTTGTCTAGTCCATTGAGTATATAGTTTCGACAGAGGAAGTCAGCATGCTTCCAAGCATCTACAGCAGCAACTACTTGCTTGTCTGTCTCATCTTCTTTTAAAGCAGGAGCTTCTTCATGGAGGAACCTAGCCAAGTTCAGGGTAGTGAGATAAAGCAACATTTTCTGTTGCCATCTCTTAAACTCTGTACCATTGAACTTCTCAGGTTTCTCCCCATGGTTCACCAAAACAGGGCCAGGGGTTGTAACTGGAGTATTCTTCTCAATACCCATAACTGTATAACAGAACAGACTTTACTTAAAATACAGCACAGAGAATTATGCAGGAATTGAAAGTAATAGAACTGTAAACAGTAACTCAGACTTACTGATTACGTTCAGGGAGAAAAAAAAATACAGAACACTGTTTACAGTAACTCAGACTTACTGATCACTTTTAGTAAAGGCACAGAACAAACTAGAGTTCTGTTAAGTTTTGCATGAAGAGAGAGCCTCAGTTTCACAATACTGGTTTCATACAAAGAAGAAGTAGAAACCAGTAGAGAACTGACAGAAACCGAAATCAGTAATACTGAATTAAACTGATGGTGTACTCAGATTGAGACAGAAGGATGATTTGTCTTAAGATTGTTAGTCCGAGTACACAGTTTCAACAGTCAGTATTAGGATTACAGATCCTCTCAACAGTGAATGAAACTAAGTATAAAAACAGAGTTACAGAAAGTAATCTTTGAATTGAAATTCTCTTACTGTTTGAAGGCAGAATAACAGTACTTCGTTGTTGTCTTTTAAGAAACTCAGAAATTTGCAGCAGAAGGCAGATCAAGGCTAGTGTTTAACACTATGTCCTTAAGACAAATTTCGCCCCTGCAATGGTGCTAACAGGCTTCAGTGGCTTCTGTCTCCCAGGATACAATGATCAACACACAGTAGCAGCACTGCAAAACTGTGTGTCTGTTTGAACCAGAGTGCAACAGCAGGACTCTCTCTTGACTGACAATGCAGACTCGAATTGATGCAACAATTGCAGTGATTTGGATGAATGAAAAACGAATGGGATTGAGAGTTTAAATAGACTGCTGCAGGCAACCTTTCAATGGAGTTGCATCTGTTCAGAACAGTGACTGTTCAGTGAACAGATGCTTCTTCTTTGGACACACCCTTTCATAAATGAAAGGACACACACCTCTTGGACACACCCCATTTAAATCCAAAAAAGAAATTATTATTTTAATAAAAATTTCTCCAAAAAATTAATAATGGGTAGTGGGCCGAGCCAGGCCCGACCCGCGCGTGAAGCCCAAGCCCGGGTACGGTCCGGGGCGCGCGCGCGTGTGTGGTGGTGACCCAACAAAGATCTACGTCCTCCCTCCTCCACAAAAGTGGGATGCCCCTTGGGGCTCATCTTATACCACTAAGGTAAACATATTTATACCAAAGAAATGTATTGCTCTCAAGCAATGTGGGAAGCAAGCCCAATACATGTCATTAGTCTACTCATGGAGTAGATTACATTCCCATGTATTCTCACCTAAAACTATAAGTGGGCCCCACTTTTAATTTGGCCCAAAGATAGCCTAAAGGTGGGTTCTCTTAGCCATTTTTCCAACATAAGTTATGTCACGTATAAAATCAGAGAGTACGCAAGGGTTGTGCAGTACTGTTAGACACAGCCATGGAGTCCCTATCATTCGCCTGCTATAAACTCCTGCCCGACATGGCCCTATATTATATATGTATATATATTGACAGTTTATATCACGTGTAGAAGTAAAAAGCAAGCAAAGGAAAGGTTGCACAGTACTATTTGCAGAGCCATGGAGTCTTTTATTAAAGATACTTACCCATAAATGTAGGAAAGCGAACCTTCACTGGTCATCGATAACTTGACAATACAGCGAGGGATCCAAGAACGTATTTATCATGAATGTTCATTAGCTGCTCCATGTTGACTCCCTTTTAATTTGGTCTTTTCATTCATTGTTCCACCAGGACAAACTTCACTAGGTTTGAAGCATTGCATGCTTATAAATACACATTCCCATCTCTTCATACAAAAAAATTCAAAAAAAAAAAAAAAAAAAAAAAAAGAACAAAAACAAAAAACTCACAAACAACCACATTATTCTAAATCAAATCAAATCCACCCATCAGAGAGAGAGAGAGAGAGTGAGAGATGCACCATGTTAACAACTCAACCTTCCTTCCTCCTTCATTGACATTTCACACCGATGAAGGAAAAGTAGAAAGCATAGCTTCCATATTAGATGAAACTGGTGTAATTCCTTCCCCATTCAGCTGGCCTTCAACATGCTCCCATATTAGAAAACCAGGGCATTGTTGTGACTCGGCCCACTCATTGAAGTCCTGCCTTTCTATGCATTCACCCCCCATTTCTCCTGGCTCATCCATAGAACATGACTTCACCACCATAGGCACCATCATACCTTCCATGTTATCCAACAATGGAGGCAAGCAGTTTGTATCTGCGCCGCTGCCTGCGAATGAGAATGGAGCGGACATTGCCTGTACTTGATGCTGATTGAAGCTCCATGCATCAGAACTCATCCCTGCTATTTCATTAGCTACAAGATCTTCTCTTGAACTTGTACCCCCAACCAAATTGTTGTCGAGCATGAACAGTGGGCAAGGAGAAGAGAACATAGTTTCCGAAAATGGCTTTGTTGATGCGTCTTGGTTTAGTGCATCTAGTTGAAGGGAACTGAAACTCGATGGTATGAACTCCATGCTTTGTGTCATTGGAATAGTGGTTGAAGAGGTTTGTGGTGGCATTTGAGGCTTTCTAATCTTCTTCTTAATCCATGAATTCCAATAGTTCTTTATCTCATTGTCAGTCCTTCCAGGCAAGTGACTTGCTATGTGAGCCCACCTACAAAGCATCAAATACAAAACACTCATATAAACATTAAAATTGGTAGAAGAATCTAGCATGGGTCAGTTGGGTTTTTTGACACTATGGGTTCGTGTTAAGACAGAGGGTTACACATTGCCCTGAATATGCTTCTTTGGGTAATGCTAGTATATTCTTCAGGGAAAAGAAAGAGAGAGGAAGACTTGCAGGGAGCTAGTTTAAAATGAGCTATGTAGGGAGGCTGATGTTGTGGTACCATGGGATTTTAAATTGTGGTCCATGGATATGGTATGATGATGGCCCTTGCACCGTGTTTGGGCGTAGGAAATTTAGGGACTACATTTTCATAAATCAACTGTACAGAGTAAGAAATTTAGTGTAATCCAAACTCAATTAAAATTGTAATTCAAACTTGGCAAAATGTTTTAACATATTGGACACATTAGGTTGCAATTTAACCACATCAAATAAAAAAAAGAGTGTTGCACCTATAGCTTATGTGGGCATTTTTTTCACTGGAAAGAAAAATGTGAAGGCATGAAGTGTTCTTATCTGACCTGTTCCCCACAATACCATGAAGGTTGATTATCAACTTCTCCTCCTCTTGAGTAAACCTCCCTCTTCTAATGTCTGGTCTTAGATAGTTGATCCACCTCAAGCGACAACTCTTCCCACATCTTTGAAGCCCTGAGTGAAAAAAAGGGGTGAGAGCGAGAGAGAGAGAGAGAGAGAGAGAGAGAGAGAGAGTTTTGAAGACCTGCTTTCTCAGGGACTTCACTCCAACATCCATAGCCATGGGTGGTGATGTAGCGAATGAGCTTTTCGTCTTCTTCAGGAGACCAAAGGCCTCTCTTGACCTTCTGTTGGTTGCAGCAGGAATGGTGACCCATGAGTTATTCTTTTTGTTCCTCCTTTTCGCTTCGTCTTCTTGTGGGAAGAAAGAGGCAGAAGCCAGTTTGCTTCCTAACTCCTTTAAGCAGTGCCCTTGTCCGACAAGTGAACCTGATGGGTCCTACTCTCCCCTCATAACTTTCTATCTAACCCTAAAACGACTTGGCATCGACCCCTCTCTCTTTCTGTCTCTCCCTCTCTCTACGTAGACTCTTGTATTATGTAACCAACTTCAAGCAGCCATGTCTCAAGGCCCAGGCATCGTTACGTAAGTCCTACTCTCTCTCTCTCTCTCTCTCTCTCTCTTCCTAGACTATTAGTAACAAACTTTGCGTGCCAAACCCCCCCTCCCTGTGTCTTAAATATGAGTTTCGGTGACGTCGAATAGTGATGACAACAACAATAACAGTAAACAACCTCCAATTCTACTTTCACTTCTTACATTTGAGTGCTTATACTTCCTCAACCATGCGTATCAGCAAACCACCTTGATCGGTAATTGGACCTTGCATCGGTCAGGTTAATCAAACTTAGCTGGTATGTTTTTTTTCTAGAAATATAAAACTGCCCTTTTCTAATATATATGTGTTTATTGTAGTAAAATTGATGTTTTCTTCTGCAAGTCTACCTTGTGGGTCAATTTTAATTAAACTTGATTGAAATAGATGTTTGAGTGCTTTAAGTTATTTCGAGAAATTTATCTGAATCTCTGATTGAATTAGCTTTAAAGCATTTTTTATCTCTTTTTCATAAAATAACAAAAGAGTAATTTTTTTAGACAAATGTCAACATCCAAAACAGTGAGATAAATTTTGTTCTTTTACATTTAGCATATATGACAAGTTTGCCTGTATCACTTTTATTATAGGAGATGTTTGTCTAAATAATTTAAACTAGATGACAAATTTTCTTTTTCTCAAACATACCAAGGATCTAATGAAACAGGTACATATTTCAAATAGATTTAATCCAATAAGCACTATTTCAAATAAATAAGAGTTTCCAAGGAGGCTCTAAGTGATGGTCTTCCTCTTTAAACAACTAGAGTTCCAGGTGACTGGTTTGATATTCCCATGGGAGAACTGAGGCTTATAGGCAAAAATTCAAAACAGAGGTTGTTGATTGTAAATATTAGAAACTCAGGTTGTTACAATTAAATTTCTAATAATTATAATCATGGTAAAAGGTATGGTGGTCCACAAGACTGCCATTTTTGTTGCTCCAATGAGTTCTTCGTGCTGAAAGTGGGGGACATTAGTCCTCTGCCTCATTTTCCAATTAAAAACTGGAGTGGCCCAATGATATAAAGTTGTGTGATTTTGAGTGACCAGCAACTAGGTTAGAGATCCGACCTGTTATAGGCCCAAGGCCCAGCTTGATTAAGTGTGAAAATAGCAAATCAAATCTCGGCCCAGGTTTAACAAGATTTCCAAAATCTTAACCAAAAATTAAAAGGAGGAGAAATCAGATTTCCTATTAAGACTATGGCTGTTGCGTAATTAACTGCTGTACCTGTTAGATACTGGCCGGATTCCACAATTCTGGCTGATATTTAGCCACCTTGGTTTCTACTAAAACGCCATTAATATTCTATTTTCGCCCATTACCTTGGTTTCTAAGTATTTGATTTTACTTAAAGTGGTTTAGATGGAACAAGATGGCTGTTGTGCGACAGATAGTTGTATAACTCAACAAAAATAAATTTTAATATACATATATATAAGAAATACAACATCAATTATACCAAACTTGTAATAATCTGAACCTTGCTAATTTAAACATGGACAAGATGCCTACAGGAAATGCTAAATTTTAAGTCCGGTTGTAACTATTAGGAGGATCAAAGCTCACTGTTAACCATAAAAAACTTGTTGAATCAATTTTTTTTAGTCTTATTTTTAATGGAGTAAAAGTTTAGCTGAGACAATAATTCAACGGGCAAATTTTGGATCCGTTTAATTAATGGGTTGGTCATGGTTACTAGTTTGGAAATAGGCCCTCGAACTTCGAATTGTCACGACTAAGATTAGTGACTTGTAATTCGCTAAAGGTGGATCACATGGTATTCATATCCAACTCCAACAGAAGTAGTTCCTGGCTAAAGATTATTCACTTGTAAATTATAGAATTTTACTTCTGTAAGTGCCTAAAAATTCAGGACTTTAAAACAGGGATTAGGACCCCTGATTCAAGTAGTTTTGATGAGGGTTGCTGCTGAGGCTCCGACTAGACCTGCTGAGGAGGAGAAGAAAACACGTCAGAGGACCCTGGCTGCAGGCAGCGCAAGGCTCTCCGATGCTTAAGTTAGCTTAATGAGCGAGGAGAGGAAATAGCAGAGGGATAGTGTGTATACTGGGTTGCATACCTTTGGATGGAAGTGGATGTGCTATTTATAGACGATGGGGTTGACCTTTGTGGGCGAGTTCCAAGATTGGGCCGGCCACTCGAGTGGCTACATCCATTCAGCCCATAACGCATTAAATGCTGGCCCATGCTTCATTAAATGCTAGGCTTGCTGGGTCAGGCGGCGATGCTGACTTTTGGGCCAGGTCCCATCAGGCCTGGCCTGGGGCCATGCCCTGGGGGCGCACGTGTCCTGCACGCCGTTTTGTCAGTAATGATAGACTGCAGGGCATGCCTTGGCATGCGCCGCTGTTCTGTCGCTGGTCCCATCAACCCGTCAATCATTTGTACTGCCGGGCCTCAGTGCCGCAGTCGGCCGGATCTGACTGCGGGAACTCCCACCGCGGCAAATGCCGCGATCCTGTAGCCGCAATCAGCCCCGGCTAGAGGTGGCATTATCACTATTTTGAGGGCATATTAGCGTTGATCTCGGCTTAGTAAAAATACCCCCACACAATTGCCCCCCAGTCTTCCGAGCTCTTAAGGGTATCACAACTCTTTGAGGTCGGGAGCTGAGTAGGTCTTGCCGATATGCAACGTGTCGTGGTACTCCGACGAATCCGCTCTCAGGCTCGGGGAAGCTCAAACGCCTCTTGTCGCTTGGGGTTCTACCGCCATTTTGGCGGTTGGGGCCTTTACTCTTATCCGCTGTCGCCTCCGTACCCGAGGCATTAAATGGCGCTCGGGAATCAAGCTGACGCTTCCACGCGTCCTTCTTTGCTTGGTTGGCCCGTCGTTTCGCGGCGGCGCGTGCAGTGAAAAGACGCGCCCTTCTTGAAATTCGAAGAGGCGCCATGATTAGGCGCCCAATTTTCGCTTATAAATAGGGGGTCATCCTTTCTTCTTCCCCCTTTACTCGCATTCCATCTCTTTTGGCTTCTTTCTTCCTTTTCGCTTTCTTCCTCCCCTGTTTCTGTCGAATCGAAGGAAGCTGCAGCAGAGGTCTCGTGGATCCTGAAAGAGGTGCCGCCAGGATCCCGTTGCGCTTCCTTTCCTTCCGTAAGTCTCTTTCTTCTTCTCTCTGCTCTTTGCTGTTTCGTTCGATTTCAATCTGTTCTCTAAGTTTCAGTTCTATCTTTTAGCCTCTGTCTAGGGTTTCCTTTTGCCTGTTTTAGCGAATTTTCCCCCTTCATTTCAGCGTTCACCCCTGTGAGATGGGCATCTTTAGTCACTGGATAGAGTCTGAGAGGGGATTGGCCGATCTCAAGGCCAGATACAATATCCCCGAGGGGGTTCAGGTTATGGCGGCCCCACTGGTCGCCGATATCCTTGGAGATTTCTACAACGGCTGGATGCCGTTTCCTTTAGTTGCCGTAATCGAGGGCGGGGTTAGGTTTCCCCTCCGCCCTCTGCTCAGGGAGTGCCTTAGGGCATGGAACCTATGTCCCTGCCAGCTGATGCCCAACAGCTTCAAGATCATAATGGGCACGGATGCCCTTAACGTGATCCTGGGCATCGGTCTCGGCGTTCATGATATCGAGGATGCCTACGATATCTGCAAGTCCGGGAAGGACATGTACTACCTCCGCATCAAGCCGAATAGGAGGCCGTTTGTGCAAGCCCTGGAGGATTCCAATAAATACGCTGGAGACGACCGCTTGATGGTCACGGGTGGCTGGGAGTTCAGCGATGACGAGTCCATCGCGGAAAGACACTTCAGGATTCCTCGCCACTACGGCACCCCTCCAAGTAATTACAGCCCCAACGTGCTTTTTGACCTTTTTTTGCTTTTCCGCACTGCCGGACTAATGCCTTTCGTTTGCCACGCAGGTGTTCGTCAGAGGAGAGCGGCTGCTTCCCGGGACGGCTGGAAGCTGAACGAGGCTTGGATCCGTGCCTTGGAGAATTACCACGGCCACGAGGATAGATCGGCGTGGAGGTTGCTTGGGTACGAACCCAGGTATCGAGGCTATAGGGGCAAGAAGCAGACTGCCCACCGCTCCCAGGCTGCGGCGGAGGTAGACGAAGGAGGGAGTGCGCCTCGCTCCGGGGATCGAACAGCGTCAAACTCCGAGGCATCGGCATCGGAGTCTGAAGACAACGCCGAGACGATCGGAAGGATCATCTTATCCTCGGAGAGCGAACCGGAAGGTGAGATGGACGGGGCCCGCCCGAGGCCGGTCTTCAAGGACCTCAGGGGTCAGCCCGCTAGGGGGCGAGGCCGCGGCGCGGCTTCCTCTTCTCGCGCGCCTCCTTCCTCGAGCGCGCCTTCATCGTCCTCGGCTCCTCCTCCCTTGCCGACACTGCCGCCGCACCACGCTGCCGGGCCTAGCACATCCGCGGTAGCGCCTGCCCCGGCGTCGCGGGGCGAGGATTTGGCCAGAAAGAGGGCCAGAGTCGAGGGCTCCGCGGGGGAGTCTTCAAGTGGCATGTCAACGCGGGCTACTCCCGCCCTTTGGAGGCCGAGCTTCATGCTGCAGCAGGGGAGACCGATGACGGTCGAAGACCGCCTCTCTGGAGGGCCTCTCGTGGTTGCCAGTCTCGGCAGCGCTTGCGCCCTGCCCCGGGACATGGAGAAGCACGATGAGCTGGATGACATCTCTCTCCTGGCGTCGCAGATGAAGGCGGGCCTGAGCGTAAGTTTTTCTAAACTTTTTCTTGGTCCTCTTCCTTTCATCTGTTAGTCATAATTTCTCCTGACTTGGTGATTTTATCTGCAGATTGTGCAGATGGCCCAGGTCTCAGTGTCCAGGGTCCAGAAATGCCATGACGAGCTCAGGAGGATGCGGGCCAACTGTGATCAGCACAGGAAGGCCCTGGAGGATGCCAAGGTGAGGGAGAAGGAGTACGAAGAGACTCACCAAGCCCTCTTCTCCGAGCTTGACACGACGAAGAGGAGGGAGGCCGAACTGGAGAGGAGGATCGCGGGCTTGGAAAGGCAAAAAGCCGAGCTCGAGCACCGGGTTCAGGCCGAGGTTGCTGCGGCCTTTCAGGACGGCGTCGACGTGGCGGGCGAGGAGTACTCGGCGCAGGTCGACGATATAAGGGCTTCGTCCTGGGAGATGGGCTGGATGGCGGCGCTCTCGAAGGCGGGGGTCCCTAGGGATCACCCTGCATATGTGAGCCCGGATGAATTCCCTTGCCCCGAGGCTGACCCGACCCCCGTGGCGAATCCCGAGGGGGATCTTTCAGCCGCGCCCGGACCAGAGGCCGCCCTGTCGACTGAAGTTCCTATCGTCGCTGCGACTTCGGCCGTCGCCTCCTCCTCCGAAGTTCCTCCAATTGCCGCGACTCCTTCTGCAGATCCTAGCGCCCTGCCCCCTGCTGCTTGAGGCTCTTTACATGCTTCCTTTTGTAGCTTTTCCTTTCTTGCTGTTTATGTAGAAAACTTTTGAAATTAATGAAGAAGGAACCCCCCTTTTCTTTTCTTTTTTTATTTCGTACTCTTTTGTTTGGAATGTTTAGAATGTGCTAAGTGTCTGGCTTCGGCGTTGTGTTTTGGACTTTCATCCCTTGGGAACCCGTGGTCGGTTATCCGTGCTAAGAGGCCGTGGTCCTTTGAATAGGGAAGGTGGGAGTTCCCGGTGTGTGGGCTATCTGGCACGTAGCCGAGATGCGCATGAAATGGAGGAGTCCCCTGGCACGCCACCAGGGGCCGTGCTGGCTATCCGGCATGTAGCCGAGATGCGCACGAATTGGAAAAGTCCCCCTGGTTCGTCACCAGGGGCCGTGCTGGCAATCTGGCGCGTAGCCGAGATGCGCACGAGATGGAGATGTCTCCCTGGTTCGCCACCAGGGGCCGTGCTGGCAATCTGGCACGTAGCCCAGATGCTCACGAATTGGAGAAGTCCCCCTGGTTCGTCACCAGGGGCCGTGCTGGCAATCTGGCGCGTAGCCGAGATGCGCACGAGATGGCGATGTCCCCCTGGCTCGTCACCAGGGGCCGTGCTGGGGATCTGGCACGTAGCCCAGATGCTCACGAATTGGAGAAGTCCCCCTGGTTCGCCACCAGGGGCCGTGCTGGCAATCTGGCGCGTAGCCGAGATGCGCACGAGATGGCGATGTCCCCTTGGCTCGTCACCAGGGGCCGTGCTGGGGAGTCGTTGTTGTTGATTTAGAACACAGACAAGACTTTTTTCTTGAGAGAAAATGAACTTCATTGATTTTGCGTAAACGGGATACATTCAAAAGTAAAATTTCTTCAGATGCGATGCGTTCCACGGCCGCGGCAGCGGTTTCCCGTCCATATCTTCAAGCTTGTATGCGGACCGCCCCGCGGTCGAGACCACCTTGAACGGACCGCGCCAGTTTGGGGCCAACTTTCCCTGATTCGGATCCTTATCTGCGGGCAGTGCCTTCTTCAGGACCAGCTCCCCGATGGAGAACCTTCTTTCCCGCACTTTTTGATTGTAACCCCTCGCCAATCGTTGCTGATAGGCTGCTAAACGGATGGAGGCGGCTTCTCTGCGTTCTTCGGCCAGGTCCAGTCCCAGGGTGAGGTTTTTATCGTTCTGGGCCTGGTCGAAGAGTTCGGATCTGAGGGTCGGGAGACCGATTTCGAGGGGGATCACGGCTTCCATTCCGTATGCCAGGGAAAAAGGAGTTTCTGAGGTGGAACGTCGCGGAGTGGTTCTGTAGGCCCACAGCACGCTGGGTAGCTCTTCCACCCACCTTCCTTTGGCCCCATCAAGTCTTTTCTTGAGCCCATCCAAGACCACCTTGTTGGAGATTTCAGCCTGACCATTGCTCTGGGGGTAGGCCGGGGTCGAGTAGTGGTTTCTTATGCCGAGCTCCTTGCAAAAGTTCTTGAAGAGGCTGGAGTCAAATTGGGTCCCATTGTCCGAGACCAAGACACGAGGGATACCGAACCTCGTGACGATGCTCTTCCATACGAAGTTCTTGGAGTCCCGCTCTGTGATGGAAGATAGTGCTTCTGCCTCGATCCACTTTGTGAAATAGTCGGTGGCCACTATCAGCCACCTTTTATTTCCCGGAGCTCGGTGGAGAGGACCCACGATGTCCAGCCCCCATTGTGCAAATGGCCATGGACTGGAGAGCGGGCTCAAATCCTGTGCTGGTTGATGGAGGTTGTGCGAGAATTTCTGGCACTTTTCGCACTTCATAGCGTACATCTGTGCGTCCTTTTGCATGTATGGCCACCAGTATCCTTGGCTTATAGCCCGGTATGCTAGTGACCTTCCTCCGATGTGACTTCCGCATATGCCTTCATGTATTTCGTAGAGGAAGTCTTCAACTCGGCTTGGGTGGACGCACTGGAGGTAGGGGCCCGTGAAGGATTTCCTGTACAGCTTTCCCTCTGGAGAGAGCCAGTACCGGGCTGCCCGGAGCCTGATCTTGTGAGCTTGTGCTCTGTCCTCGGGGAGATGGTCGTCTTTGAGGTATGCGATGATGGGATCCATCCAACTGGGCCCGAGGTCGGCACACAGGACTTGCCGTGGTGGGCTGAGCTCTATGCTTGGCGATGTCAGCGAGCCAACTTCTATAGTTCTCTTTTTTCCAGCCTCGACGGCGGAGGCCAAGTTGGCGAGTGCGTCGGCGTGCGAGTTAGAGTCTCTGCCGATTTGTTTGATCTCTGCTTCCGGAAATTGGGAGAGGAGTTTCCTGGCGAGGGCTAAATAGGCTGCCATTCTATCGTCGCGAGCCTGATAATCTCCAGTGAGCTGGCTCGTCACCAACTGCGAGTCACTGTAGATTACCAGCTGTTGAGCTCCGAGAATCTTTGCACTATTCAGCCCGGCCAGCAATGCCTCATACTCTGCCTCGTTATTTGACGCTCGGAAGTCGAGAGTCAGTGCTTGCTCAATTACTAGCCCTTCCGGAGACTGGAGGACTATGCCGACACCGGCCCTTCTAGAGGTGGAAGACCCGTCAACGAAGACCTTCCAAGCCGAATCTCGGGAGGTGTCCCGATATAGCTCGTAATCAGTCTCCGGGACTAGGCCATCCTGCCCCTTGTCCCCCAGTGCGGGGTCGAGCGGGCTCGGCGCCGAACTTGGAGGAGTGAACTCGACGATGAAATCTGCCAAAATCTGCGCCTTGATCGCCGTCCGGGGCTGGTAATGGATGTCGTATTGCCCTAGCTCCACGGCCCATCTCGAAATTCGCCCAGAGAAGTCGGCCTTTCTGAAGACGGACTTAAGTTGGTGCTCCGTAATCACCACTATCTTGTGGGCCTGAAAATAGTGCGAGAGTTTCCGAGAGGCACTGACAAGGGCCAGTGCAAGTTTCTCCATTGGCAAGTATCTGGTTTCGGCGTCGAGGAAGGTTTTGCTGGTATAATAGATGGGCTTTTGCTGCCCTTCATCTTCTCTGACCAGGACTGAGCTCACCGCGTGGCTGGAGACCGCCAGGTATAGGTACAATGTTTCGCCTTTCTTCGGGGTTGATAAGAGTGGAGGCGAGGCCAAATAGGCTTTGAGTTCCTGGAGAGCCGAGTCGCATTCTGGGGTCCACTCAAATCTCAGGTTCTTTCGCAGCAGTTGGAAGAAAGGGCGACACTTGTCTGAAGACTTGCTGATGAAGCGGTTGAGGGCGGCGGCCATGCCAGTGAGCCTCTGCACCTGCTTTGTCGTTGCCGGGCTCTGAATCCCCAAAATCGCTGAGATCTGGTCCGGGTTTGCTTCGATACCGCGTCGCGTGACGAGGCTCCCTAAAAATTTGCCGGACCCGACCCCGAAGGCGCATTTGGAGGCGTTCAGCTTCAGCCCGAACTTCCGAAGAACTTCAAAAACTTGCCCGAGATCTGCCAGATGGTTGAGAGACTGGGTAGATTTGACGACCATGTCGTCGATGTATACCTCGACTGTCTTGCCGAGGTGCTCCTGGAACATTTTGGTGACCAGCCTCTGATAGGTTGCTCCCGCATTTTTGAGGCCGAATGGCATCACCTTATAGCAGTAGGTTCCCCTAGGAGTGATGAATGCCGTTTTCTCCTGATCCGGCTCGTACATGGGTATCTGGTGATATCCGCGGTAAGCGTCGAGAAAGCTCATCCTTTCATGACCGGCGGTGGCGTCGATCATCTGGTCGATCTTCGGGAGAGGGAAGCAGTCTTTGGGACACGCTCTGTTGAGGTCAGTGAAGTCGACGCAGACCCTCCATTTCCCGGTCTTCTTCTTCACCACCACGGTGTTGGCCAGCCACTTTGGGTACTGAACTTCTCTGATGGCGCCTGCTTCGAGCAGTTTCTCCACCTCTTCGACCACGGCTGCAGACTGGTCGATTCCGGACCTTCTTGCCTTCTGAACCACTGGCTTGGCCTGAGGGTCGACATTTAGCCTGTGGCTCATAACTTCTGGGTCCACGCCTGGCATTTCCTGCGGGGTCCAGGCGAAGACATCTCTGCTCTGCAATAAGAAACTGAGCAGCTCAGATCGCTCCTGTTCGGCGAGCTGGCTCCCTAGAAGGAAGTACCTCTCTGGATCAGTGGGGTCGATCCTGACCTCGGTGAGGTCCTCGATACTCTTTTCTCCTGGCTCACGGCCGACCCTCTCTAACTCTGCTTCCAGCTCCGCCATGTGCACTCGCTTTGGCTCTTCTTCGCCGGATACCACGGCCATCATGCAACGTTTGGCCATTTGCTGGTCCCCGTCGACTGTGACCACCTCGACTCCGTCGTCCGTTTCCAAAGGGAACTTGAGCTTTTGATGGTAGGAGGAGGGGACGGCTTCTATCTGGTGCAGCCAGCTCCGCCCTACGATGGCATTGTAGGGAGATGGCGTGTCCACGACGAGGAAGTCGGCCACCACTGACGTGCCACCTACCCGGACTTCGAGGGAGACTCTCCCTTTGGGGTACACGGGCTTCGCGCTGAACCCTATCAGGGGGGTCCGCGCCTCTTGGAGACCTTCTTCTGTGAGCCCCATCCTGGTGAAGCAGTCGAAGTAGAGGATCTCGGACGAACTGCCGGAGTCGACGAGGATCCTTTGCACCTTGCAACTTCCCAATTTTAGGGTCATGATCAGTGGGTCATTGTGAGGGAGCTGAACCCCTTTCAAGTCCTCGTCTGAGAACCAGATCTTCGGCCTCTCTTTGCGAGCTTTTTTAGAGGCTGGTCCTAGTTCTGCCGACATGACCTGCTTCCCATGGGAGGCCCTCCTGGCCTCGGCGCGCGCCTGACCGCTGCTCTGCTTGGTTGGGGCCAAGTGGATGACGCTTATGAGTCTCTCCGACCCGTCGCTGTCGTGATTCTCCTCGGTTCGTCGCTGAGGTCGGTCGTTACTTCCGCCGCCGGCTGCCTTGTAGAATTCTTTCAAGTGCCCGTCCTTAACGAGCTTTTCGAGATGATCCTTGAGGGTGAAACAGCGCCCAGTGTCGTGGCCGTTCTGCTTGTGGTAAGCGCAGAACCTTGTCTGATCCCTCGTGGATGGGTCGCCCCTCATGGGAGCGGGCCATTTAAAGTACGGCTTTCCCTGAATCTTTTCCAGTATCTGGTGAATCGGTTCCTTGAAGACTGTATTGACGCTCCCGCGGGAAGAGTAGGACGGTCGGTGTCTCTTGCTTTCTCCTGAAGCGTGGGTCGGGGTCGACGATCGCCCACCTGAGTGGTGGTCTCGGCTTGTTTCTCTTCCGTGATAGGTCCTTTTTTCCCCTCCTGAGGCTCGATTTCCTCGGCGAGACCGATCCTCCCGCCGCTGTCGGTCCTGCTGCCGCGGTCGGTCCTCCTGCCGATGACGGCTCTCGTCCCGAGGCTTGCCCTTTGAAACGCCAAAGCTCTCATTGGCCCGTGCTTCGTCCTCCTCCTGCTCGATGTACTTGTTCACTCTCGCCATGAGGGCCGCTACAGAGAGAACAGGGTTGCGGACGAGCTCCTTCCTAAGCTCGCATCCCGGCAGGAGGGCGTGCTGGAAGGACTTGATCGCGACATCCTCGGAGGAGTTGTCGATTTCACTGTAAACTGTCCAGAACCTTTTGGCAAACCGAGTGATGCTCTCACCCCACCTCATTCTGAGGGCCATGATGTCGCTGTCGGTTTTGGGAATGACTCTGTGCGCCTGGAACTTCCCGAGGAAGGAGTCCCGCAACTGGGCCCAGCTCGAGATCGATCCTTCGGGGAGCGCACAGAACCATTTGAGGGGTAGGTCCCCCAGGCTGGAGGAGAAGACTCTGCAATTGAGGTGCCCAACGTCACCCCAGACAGACAATTTCTGCGTGAAATGGCGGAGATGTGCTCCCGGATCCGAGGTTCCGTCGTAGAGGACGAACCTTGGAACACTGAACTTCTTGGGAAGAGGGTACTCGATTATTTCTCTGGTGAAGGGTGATGAGTCGAGGCCAGAGAAGTCGGGGAGGTCCGGTTGACTCTGGGCGAACCCTGCCTCCTTCAGGGTGTTCTGGAGGGCCTGCTTGACCAGGCGGTCAATCAGTGCCTGCTGGTCTGCCGCCTCCGGTCTCGGCATTGACCCCCTATCTTCGTGGTCATGGTAAGAACTCCCAACGTGACTTCGCTCCCGACTTTTGTCGTTCAAGTGATCTCTCAAGTCTTTGCCGGTGACGGGATCTTTCCTGCCTACGGGATCCCCGCCCCCGGGGGCTACTCCCTTCTCTCGGAGTTGCTGCCTGAGCTGGCGGATGAGATCATCCTTCTCCTGGAGGGCGAGGTTCTGGGCCCTGACTGTGGCTTGAGCGGGGTCGGCTCTGTTGCCGCCGCGGTCCGAGCGGCGCCCGGACCGATGTGACCCCTCCGCAGCCGGGGCCTTATCCTTCGGGAAGCGCTCCTGAAGGGGAGCGTTCAGCCGCGGCGGGTTCTCCGCCTCTAGTGGTGATGACGCGGACTCAGTGTGGTAGCTTTCTACCTCTGCGACTTCTCTTGACGCGTAGGGCAATGGTCCAGGGAGAACCAGCGGCCCTGGGGGGAGGGACTTCGGGTGCTCTGCGCCTCTCTTGTTCCTCGGAGCCATGGTGATTGGAAAGGGTTTTGAGAAAGGTTTTGAGAGAGTTTTGGGAAAGGTTTTGAGGTATGGGTTAGTACTTTCCCACAGACGGCGCCAATTGTAAGTGCCTAAAAATTCAGGACTTTAAAACAGGGATTAGGACCCCTGATTCAAGTAGTTTTGATGAGGGTTGCTGCTGAGGCTCCGACTAGACCTGCTGAGGAGGAGAAGAAAACACGTCAGAGGACCCTGGCTGCAGGCAGCGCAAGGCTCTCCGATGCTTAAGTTAGCTTAATGAGCGAGGAGAGGAAATAGCAGAGGGATAGTGTGTATACTGGGTTGCATACCTTTGGATGGAAGTGGATGTGCTATTTATAGACGATGGGGTTGACCTTTGTGGGCGAGTTCCAAGATTGGGCCGGCCACTCGAGTGGCTACATCCATTCAGCCCATAACGCATTAAATGCTGGCCCATGCTTCATTAAATGCTAGGCTTGCTGGGTCAGGCGGCGATGCTGACTTTTGGGCCAGGTCCCATCAGGCCTGGCCTGGGGCCATGCCCTGGGGGCGCACGTGTCCTGCACGCCGTTTTGTCAGTAATGATAGACTGCAGGGCATGCCTTGGCATGCGCCGCTGTTCTGTCGCTGGTCCCATCAACCCGTCAATCATTTGTACTGCCGGGCCTCAGTGCCGCAGTCGGCCGGATCTGACTGCGGGAACTCCCACCGCGGCAAATGCCGCGATCCTGTAGCCGCAATCAGCCCCGGCTAGAGGTGGCATTATCACTATTTTGAGGGCATATTAGCGTTGATCTCGGCTTAGTAAAAATACCCCCACACAATTCTCAAGTGGTACCAGGGTAAGTCCATAAATCACTTTAAGGTGAGGTCATGGGATCGACTCCTGGGGAGGCCACTCTACGGAGCCAAAAGCATGATTACGGAGCCTCGTCTCCCGAAGTGTACACAAATGCGCCCCGGATAGTGGACTCCACATCCGTGGGGGGACCCGCCCCAAAGGCATCCCCTACAACTTCGACGTTACAATTGTTGGAGTGAAATTTAGAAGTACTGTTAATATTGAAGTGGGCATCATGAGCAATGGATATATAACATGGACTTGGACGATTTAGTTAATCAAACTCTGAATCAGATGAATTGAAAAGCAAATCAGATGAACTTAACCCATCAAATTTTTTAATCAAAGTGCGAAGCGAACCAGGTAACTATGGCTGGTCCAGTAATGAACTCGGCCCATTGTCATGCCTAATCCTAAGGCTTTAATCACCAATCAACTACAGAAATTCATTCATTGCACATAATTCTGTTAGGGAGGCCTTTAGTTAAAAGAAGATTTGTTTTTATCCTCCTCTTCCTCTTGCCATATCTTTCGGCTTTTCATGCGACAATTCGTCCTTTTCCTTTATGATGTGTGTGTTCGAGGTCCTTCTTATTCTACCCAACATACCATGGTTCTCTACTGTTGTTGTCCATTTCTCCGAGTTTCATGTGTGTTGTTGTTTTTATATCTTCTAAGGTGTCTTCAAGTGGTTTTTGGCCATGCTTTATGATGCTGGAGTTGAAACGATTCATGGGAAGATTTTCATTGGGCTAGCTAGTGAAGAAATTGATGTTATTGAGAAGGGAAGATAAGTCAAGGTGCTTGGCCAATAAGAGAGCGTGGAGAAAAAATATAGAGAGTATTGCTTTGGGTTGTTTACTTTGTCGTTTAGAACGTGTATACGTAGATAAATAGATTATGAAGAGCTGTGAAAGTGAGGGGGTGTCTGTTGATTGATGCAAATCAGTCACCACACTGATGTGAGGAAGGGGCTGTGACTTTTGCTTGGATGGATAGCAATCGAGACTAGAAAAGGAAAGGAAAGTAACCTGAGAAGGGAACTGAGAGGTTTGAAAAGGATAAATGATTATACTTAGCTTTAGGGAGGAGCAATGGAGGAGGATTTGGGCCTACCAATGTGAAAATCTGGCAATGAAATGGATCATTTCCTTCAGAGGCATTTGGTTAAGTTAATTAGTCATAGATGGAATGTCTCCACCATATCATTTCCTTGAGCGAATCATTGGGATTCTCGCTACTGTCCTTATATTACAAACTGTAATATATTGTTCTGAACCATGCTCTAATCCATTACAAACTGTAATATATATATTACAAACTGTGGGCCTGACCTTAGTTAATTTATTGTTCTCCGTCAAATCCACATGGGGGGATCATGCCTTGCAATAGAATGAAGATATATATAAATATCTATCACTCTCTTTCCACACATTTTTAAATAATAAAGTAAATGCCATATCAATATTATCTAAGAGAGAAGTATACTTCCAGTAACTATATATATTTGTGTATCTTTTTATGGGGTGATGAGAGTTAACGTACAACTGCCAACGGGTAAGTTGGCCGGTTAATTTGTTGTGTTACATGAAGTAAGATTTTTACATGGCGAGCGGAAAAGGTAATATGATAGATTTTTGGAATTTACGACTTTTCCATTTGTTGTGACCACCCAAACATGAGTAAATTAAAAAAATAAAATCCGTTGAGAATACTTTCTCATCGTTTTCACTCTACTTCTTGAAAAAAAAAACGTACACACTACATAAACATGCAATGTTGTATGGTAAACTTAGTGTTTGACCTTAGTTAAAATAATTTAAATTAAAATACTTATTTACCTTTTTGTTCTTTGAACTAGTGACACCCTAGTATTTTAACAGTTGTTTATTGTCGAAGTTAAACCTAATGAAAAGTAAATTGTGAATGTTAACTACAGTTAAAAGTCATTTCTCTATCCTTTTAGAGTGTTTCTTATTGCGTAAGTGGTTTTTTTTTTGCTAAATGGCAAATTTGTATTAAAAGAAGAGGGGCAAAGCCCAAAGAACAGGGAGAAGCAAAAATATTACATACAAAAAACTGAAAACCCAATCCAGTGACAGGAAGGGCCCAGAAAATTACATTGAGAAAGGGAACCATGAGAACATCTCCAAAAAGCAACCAAATAAAGACGCCTACTTAATGGAGAGCCAAAAAGAGGAGCTGCAAGCAACACTGCCAGCAACCACACATGGACAGCAGCAACTGGGAACACTGAGAGGGAGCTGGAATACAATCATTGCAGAAAGGGGGGAGGATCTGCCAGCGGACAGGAAATCTACAACGACTAAGCATAACAGGACAAAACCATAGAGAAAATCCCTACGAGAGCAGGGCCATTAGAACTCAGTCTTCAAATAATCAAAACGCTGCAAATTGGAGAGCTAGGCCATTTGAGTTCGGCCAACATATAATCAGAATCCTGCTAAAATCAACACCTCATAGAGAAGAGACATCAGACCAGCGAAGCTCTAGAGTAAGCATTGAATGCTACCACCTGGGCAAAATTAGAAGAAGGCCTGCCTGCTAAGGCCTGCCTGCTACAATCGAACCAGCAAAACAGGGAGCTGAAGCTGCTAGACCATAGCAGAGCGACGAAGCAATAGGGGATGCACCTCTTAATACCAGAAATGACCCATATGAACAAATAGATACCAGAAAACTCCCAACAGAAATAGCCACTGAAGTAGCCACTAAACTTTCCCTGACCAACACCAGACTGCACACTTTAAGCTGCTGAGGAGATTGATGCTAGTGAAGGGAACATTCAAGCAGCCACGGGGAATACATAGAAGCAGACCAAACTAGCAGAAGAGCAACTTTGGCTTCTTCCTAGCCACTGGACCAAGAAATTAGCTAGAGGGGGATGGGATGAGCAGCCCTACCTAAAGCTCTTAGGATAGGGTGGGAGGCAGGGGCTGAGCTTGAAGAGTGGATGATCAAATCTAAACAGCTGTGCTTAAATACCTTTTGAGCTTTCGCCAGAGAAGGCTTCTGGTTGTTATGCTTGGCCTCATTCCTCAAGAACCAAAGGGTATAGATGGCTTGGAAGAAGAGAGCTGCTGCTAAGTTTCTTCCATTGACATCTGTACTCTTATAGAAGGCTGACCAAACTGAGCTAGGCGATAGAGGAGTAATAGTTGGGATGTTCATAAGACTAAGAAGCCAGGACCAAAGCTGCAGAGCTGAATTGCATGAGAAGAAAAGGTGCAAATCTGATTCTCTCTTACTGAGACAGGAATAACATCTAGAAGCCATAAACCAACCTAGGGATCATCTGGTAAATATCAAAGGAGGCAAATGATTATATGTAGATTTCCCTGTTCATAAATACAACCAACCAAAGTCAATGCTAATTTGAGTGAGAAGCTTGATCACATAAAAAAATTAACGCACTTCATTAACTACATTTATCATTCAACTTGAAGACTAATTACATGTTTTAGAGCTTGTTTGATTGCAAGAATTTAGAGGATTAATATTCAGAGAAGTACCCATAATTCCATTCTTTTCAATCATAAGTCCTGTAATTGGATTCTCCCAAATGAAAATCATAGAGCATTCCAAATTTTAGAATTTAAAGAATCTTAAAGACCAAAATGGCCAAATGACTGAAGCAGATATTCTCTGCATCATCAATATTCTCCATATCAAACGTTCGATTTGGTCGATGAAACTGAAATTTCCGACAGCTCAATTTGCACTGTGCAAGATCCCAGACTTCCAACAAGTTCTTAGGCACTATTCTTTCAACATGGGCCCTCTCAGTAAAAATGAAAGTTGGGTCCTTGCCAAAATTGAATATGAGGCAGTGTTTACATGAAGCTTAGAGTTTTACCTCTGATAGGTACCTCTCAGGAGAAAATCACCCTAACCTTGGTTGATTTGGGACTAAGCTTTTAAATAATAGTGGCAGAAACCAGTACATAGGCCCAATTCAGATGATTTTAATTTAAAATGCCTTATGAAAGTGTACAAATCTTCATTCTGATGTTTTATTGGTAGATAAAACTTCAAATGTCATGAAGTGATGGGGAATATAGAGCTACAATGGAGCTAAAGTGTTTAAATCGCTATCACAAAAAACACGTAACAGTCAGCCAAACGTGGGATGATGTCTGAGCCTTGCAGAACAATATATAAGATTTCCGGTTATACTTTGGGATCATGTCTTTATGGGTGTTTTCTCCTATACAGGCACAGCAGTCATTTTGTCTACTTGATCATAGTCTCTAATCAATATGGTGAAAATTGAGGGTGTTAAAACTTCAAGATGGAGACGGGTGAATAAAAGATAACCCTGGAAGTTTCTTTTATTCAGGAGTTCATTAGAAGATTCTGCTTGGTGAATTATGTGGCTTCTGATAAACTCAAAATCCTATGGTTGAGGCCTAGCTTCAAATAAAACACTCAAAATCCTAGTTTTAGGCCTTATTTTATCATTAAGAAAAATTTTACTTCAATCAAAGTCATGTGAGGATGTGCATAAATTTGATTAGAGTGAAGTTTGAACGAATGATGGTGGGGTGGGCAGGTGAATCCTACATGCCGGCTCGTTTCTGATTGGAAATATATAGGTTCCAAGGCGACCTAAAATTTAAACCCTTTTGGGAATCAATTGGAGAGATAGTGTGATATTGGACAGGCTTGTAATGGATTAGATTTTGGGGAAGAAACATCTTTAACATCTTAATGGGATAACCACAACTATTGATTTAAGGGCCTCATTGTTCAATGGTTAACCCTTTTTTATGAGATTCAATCTTATTATGTGTGTGGGGAGATTTCCAGAGGCTCCAGGATTACGCTAATCATAGCCATCAGATGAAACTAAGCATTCTCACGTGCCATCCGCGTGCCGCCCACGTGGCACCAGATTCACCCCGGCTACCAGGACAGGGGCTCCGGCCGAAGTCAAGCAGGTCCGGACCGCTAGCGCCGAGCTCGGCTTCCCTAGGTGCCCACCTCGGCTGGAAGCTCCACCTCGGTCGAAGGAGCCGAAGCAGGAAAGAACTTCCACTCGCGCCCTTCGTCCCCCACGTCATCAGGCACGTGGAGGAATAGGGGGGCGAGCCAGTGAGACAGATGCGACATCCAGCCGTCCACAATCTTCGCCAGATCACTGACAGGGCGGCATCCAGCGGCTGAAGCCAAATCAGGGCAAGGCCCGAGGGCGGATCCGATGGTACCCCTACCGCCAAAGGCGTCCAACACGATCTGGCCCAACATGATGCACATTTAATGCGATGTGGGCTGATCCGACTGGCATTAAATGCAAAGTGGGCTGGAATGGACCGCATTTATTACCTTGTGGGCTGATCATGACTTCCCAGTCGAATCATGGGACCCACACCAAGATATCATCCAAAGATACGACCCAAGCCTCTATCTAGAGCCTCATACCACAAGCAAGGTACGCACAATCTAACCCAAAGAGTCGTTACTCTGCCTCTCTTCTTCCTCTCCTTCCATTGTTCCAGTTCGTTCACTGACTTTGGCATCGGAGAGCCTTGCGCCGCCCAGGCCAGGGTCCTCTGACCGTTTGCTCTTCTCTTTCAGGCTTTCGAACGGTACCTAATCTTCATCACCTTGGATAAGTCCTCTAAGGCACCCTAGTTATTGTGGGTCAATATTTTCTGCACCTACAATTGGCGCCGTCTGTGGGAAAGTAATATCCCAACCTTCCCAACCTCTTCAATCTCCCAGAAATCATGCCTCCGAAAGCTAGGAAGGGCGGAGAATCCTCGAGAGCAATGCTCGAGCAGCCAGCACCGTCGACGGACGCCCCTCCTCAAGGGCGATCCTGAACGGTGCATGGCACATCTACAGGCGAGGGCCGCTTAGGCTCGCAGCTCTACGTCGAGGTCCCCCTCCAAGAGGGACTCGAGGCCTCGCTCTCAGCAGACGAAGTCACGCTACCCCGACGCGACGAGCGTCGGCATGAGCGTCCTCGCAAAGATAAAGCCGTGGCCGTAGCAGAGACGCGCCGCGTTCAACCTCCTGCCGCTGGAGGAGATGTCGCAGCTCAAAACGCTCTCCTCCAGAAGCAAGAGCGGTTAATCCGCGAGCTCCAGCAGCAACTGAGGGCAACGCAAACTGCCTCGTTGAGGCAGGTCTCTAATCCTCAGGGACAGAGGAGGGACGCCCCGAGCGGGGCAGCCCAACCTCCTCGTGAGGATCTAAGGGACCATCTGGACCACAAGCAAAGCCAGATCCATGATGAAGGCTCGATCAACAGCCGAAGTCATTATAGCCGCGATGGCCGAGCCCATAGCCATCGCAGCCCGAACCACTCCAAGCAAAAGCCAAGAGCGCGGACACCGGAGAAGGACGACGAGCAGGAGCGATTCGACAAACGCGTCAGGTTGGCTCTTCAGCACAACCTGGATGTGCGGGACCATAAACAAATATGTGGCCATTCCGATCTGGGGCCTCACCCTTCACTAGAGACATCGAGCGGACTCCTTTGCCCAAGAAGTTCTCTGTCCCACGGTTCGTCCCTTACGACGGACTGTCCGATCCATCCGCTCACCTCCGTCACTTCTCCCAAAAGATGTCCCTCTGGGGGAACGAGGGCCACCTCAACTGCAAGATCTTCTCCTCCAGTTTGGGCGACCTCCCTCTGAAGTGGTTCTGCGCCCTCCTAGAGAAGTCAGTTTCGAGCTGGAAGGAGCTCCAGCTCTCCTTCTTAAAGAAGTTCCAAGCTTACAGCGCCGTCCCCAAAACAGAGGGGGACCTTCTCGCCCTGAGAATGAAGCAGGGCGAGAGCCTCGCCAAGTTCGCCCGACGATTCTGGGCGGTTTACAGCCAGGTCGAAGGCACTAGGGAGGAAATAGCAATCTTCGCCTTCCAACATGCCCTGATCCCCGGCCATGACCTCCGGAAAGACTTGGTCGGAGATACCCCAGAATCCATGCCAGCGCTAATATCCCGGATAAAGCGCTTTGTCGCCCGGGAGGAAGATGAAATCCAGGCCCGGGAAGAAGACGAAAGCCCGGAGCCCGAGCGGAAGAGCAGCCAGCCTCGGCAGAGAGGTGGGAGGCCCATTCAGAAGCAGGAGCCCAAGCAGGCCTGGGCCGCTAATTCGGCAAAGCCTACGTCGTCCCGGTCTGGGGGCACCTGGAGGCCCAGACCTCCCACCAACGCCAGTCAGGGCGTCAATGTCGTCTTCAAGGAGCCGATATACCAGATCCTGACCAAGATAAAGATCAAGCCGTTCTTCAAGTGGCCTCAGCCTTTGAGGAATGAGCCCACCTCCGGCAGCCGAAGCAAGCTCTACTGCTCCTACCACAAAGGTAACGGGCACAAGACCGAGGACTGCAAGTCTCTGAAGTGGTTCCTGGAGAGGCTAGCCGGCGAAGGCCACATTCCAGAGTTCGTCAAGGCAGAAGATGCCGGCGGCAGCGAGGGCCGAGTTCACCAGAGCGCGGCTCGGGATCCAGACAGTGAGGATTCCGAAAAGATCATTAACGTGATCCACCTGGCGTCCTCAGTTCCCTCTCTCTCGTCTCGTGGAGGCTCGCAGGCCCACGCCGAGGCCAGGCGGGCATCGCACGGGAAGGAGGTGATGAAAGTCGAGCTCGGACCGGCATCCAAAAGAGCGCGCCGCGACCGACCTGCGATCTCATTCTCAGACAAAGATCTAGAGGGAATCCAGCTTCCCCACAACGACCCCCTGCTCCTCACAATGAAGCTAAGGGACTTTACTGTGAAGAGGATCCTCGTCGACTCCGGCAGCTCTTCCGAGGTCCTCTACTACGAGTGCTTCAAAAAAATGAACCTCTCGGAAGCAGACCTCACGGAGGTCCGTGCACCCTTGCTAGGGTTGTCCGCCAAGCCACTCTATCCCAAGGGTAAGATCACCCTGGAAACCCGGGTGGGCAGGGCCTCCGTGCTGGCCGACTTCCTGGTCGTGGACGCCCCTTCTCCCTACAACGTCATCTTGGGCAGAACGTGGCTCCACAAATTGGAAGCGGTCCCTTCTTCCCTCCACCAGAAGCTGAAGTTCGTATTCGAGAGTAAGGAGGGCAAAATGGAAGTGGTCACAGTGGAGGGAGATCAGCAGCAAGCTAGGCAGTGCATGCTGGCCACGGCCCCAGCAGAGAAAGAGCCAGAGCGTGTCAACCTCGCCGAATTCGAGAGAGGCCTAGATGAAATCGGGCGAGATCCCGAGAAGAAAAGTATTGAGGATCTGGCCGAGGTCAGGCTAAACTCGGCGGACCCAGATAGGTTCTTCGTTATCGGCACTCAGCTGCCAGACGAGGAGAGAGCCGAACTCTCAAGGTTCCTGATGCAGAACGTCGATGTCTTCGCTTGGAGCCCAGGCGAAATGCCTGGGGTCGACCCCGAGGTCATGTGCCACAAGCTAAATGTGGACCCCAGCCACAAGCCAGTAGTGCAAAGGGCCCGAAGGACAGGGCTGCAGCAGACGGACGCGGTCGTCGAAGAGGTCGACAAACTGCTGAAGGCAGGAGCCATCCGGGAAGTCCAGTACCCGGTCTGGCTGGCTAATACGGTGGTGGTTAAAAAGAAAACTGGTAAATGGAGGGTGTGCGTGGACTTCACAGACTTGAACAGGGTCTGCCCTAAAGATAGTTTCCCCCTTCCGAAGATTGATCAGATGATCGACGCCACCGCTGGCCATGACCGAATGAGCTTCCTCGACGCTTACAGAGGCTACCACCAGATTCCACTATACGAGCCTGACAATGAGAAAACGTCATTCATAACCCCCCGTGGCACTTATTGCTACAAGGTGATGCCCTTCGGGCTAAAGAACGCGGGGGTGACTTCCAGGCTCAGATCGGCAGAACGGTGGAAGTATACATCGACGACATGGTCGTCAAATCAGTGCACTCCAGTGACCACCTGGCGGATCTCGGCCAAGTCTTCGGCATCCTTCGCGCGTTCAAGCTCAAGCTAAATGCTTCCAAATGCGCCTTCGGCATAGCCTCTGGAAAGTTCCTCGGCAGCTTGGTAACGCGGAGGGGGATAGAGGCCAATCCAGACCAGATCACCGCGATCCAGGGCATCCTAAGCCCTCTACCACGAAAGAAGTCCAGAAGCTCACAGGAATGGCTGCAGCACTCAATCGCTTCATTAGCCGGTCATCAGATAAGTGCAGGCCTTTCTTTCAGCTTGTAAAGAAAAATTTAAAATTTCAGTGGACTCCTAAGTGCGACCAGGCGTTGGCCGCGCTCAAAACCTATCTGTCGTCACCACCCTTACTCTCCACCCCAACTCGGGGGGAGGTTTTGTATTTATATCTTGCGGTCTCGGATCACGCAGTGAGCTCCGTCCTCATCAGGGAGGACGAGGGAGTTCAAAAACCAATTTATTACATGAGCAAGACCCTGCTCGATGCCGAGACCAGGTACCTTCTATTGGAGAAGCTCGCGTTGGCTCTCGTTAGTGCCTCCCACAAGCTCTCCCATTACTTTCAGTCCCACTCCATTGTGGTGATCACGGAGCATCCACTCCGTTCTATATTCCAGAAGGCTGACTTTTCAGGGCGAATATCGAAGTGGGCAGTCGAACTGGGGCAGTACGACATACAGTACCGTCCCCGAACTGCGATCAAAGCCCAGATTCTGGCAGACTTCATCGTCGAATTCATCTCGCCAAACTCAGCTCCGACCCAGCTCGGCACGGAACTGGGGGGCATAGGGCAGGAGCCAGAAGTGACCGAGGTTGAACAGTCTCCCGCCTCGGCATAGAAGATCTTTGTCGACGGATCGTCCACCTCCAAGAGAGCTGGCGCCGGCATAGTCCTCCAATCGCCAGAGGGTCTGGTCATAGAGCAGGCTTTCACCTTGGACTTCAAAGCAACAAACAATGAGGCAGAGTATGAAGCACTGATAGCAGGGTTGAACAGCGCCCAAATCCTCGGAGCCCAGCACCTGGTAATCTTCAGCGATTCTCAACTGGTAACTAGCCAGCTCGCTGGAGACTACCAGGCCAGGGACGACAGGATGGCGGCCTACTTAGCCCTTGCGAAAAAACTGCTGTCTCATTTCCAGAAAGCCGAGGTCAGACGGGTATCCCGAGATACCAACACGCACGCTGACGCACTTGCCAGCCTAGCTTCCGCTGTCGAAGCCGGAGAGAAAAGGACCGTCGAGGTTGGGTCGATATCAAGGTCAAGCTTAGAACTCCATTCATCTCGGCTAATCCTCTGTGCTGACCTCGGCCCAAGCTGGATGGACCCGATCATCGCCTACTTGAAGGACGATCAGCTCCCCGAGGACAAGACTGAAGCCCACCGAATCAGACTCAAGGCAGCTCGATTCTGGCTCTCTCCCGAAGGCAAACTCTACAGGAAATCCTTCACAGGTCCATACCTCCAATGCGTCCACCCGAGCAAGGTGGACAACTTCCTGTATGAGATCCACGAAGGAATCTGCGGCAGTCACATAGGAGGTCGATCACTGGCCTACAGGGCTATAAGCCAGGGTTACTGGTGGCCCTACATGCAGAAGGACGCGCAGGTGTACGCTAGGAAATGCGAGAAGTGCCAGAAGTTCTCCCACTCTCTCCATCAGCCAGCGCAAGATCTGAGTCCCCTCTCTAGCCCATGGCCCTTCACTCAATGGGGCCTGGACATTGTGGGGCCTCTCCACCGAGCTCCAGGGAACAAGAGATGGCTGATAGTCGCCACCGATTACTTCACAAAATAGATAGAAGCTGAGCCGTTGTCCTCCATCACGGACAGGGATTCCAGGAACTTCGTTTGGAAAAACATCCTAACGAGGTTCGGCATCCCTAGGACCCTGATTTAGGACAACGGGACTCAGTTCGACTCCAAATCCTTCAAAGACTTCTACCAAGAGCACGGCATCAGGAACCATTACTCCACTCCGGCATATCCGCAGAGTAATGGCCAGGCCGAAATCTCTAACAAAGTGATCCTGGACGGCCTGAAGAAGCGACTGGACAAGGCAAAGGGAAGATGGGTAGAGGAGCTTCCGAGCGTGCTATGGGCATACAGAACAACTCCAAGGAGGTCCACCTCGGCGACACCTTTCTCTCTGGCCTACGGGATGGAGGCGGTCATTCCTTTAGAAATCGGCCTTCCCACCCTGAGGACAGAGCTGGTCGACCAAGGCCGAAATGAGACGAACCTGGCAATGGAGCTGGAGCTGGCAGACGAGCGCCGAGAAGCAGCAGCCCTGCGACTGACCGACTATCAGCAGCGGCTGGCCAGGGCATACAATCAAAATGTCAGAGAAACAAGTTTCTCCGTGGGAGAGCTGGTTCTAAAAAAGACCCTGCCAGCCGACAAAGAACCAAACGAAGGGAAGCTGGCCCCGAACTGGCATGGCCCGTTCAGGGTAGTCTCACTGGCAGGAAGATCAGCCTACAAGCTCGAAGACTTAGAGGGCAAGCCACTGCCGAGGCCGTGGAATGCATCCCACTAAAAGAAGTTCTATTTCGAAAGATGTAATGAATCTCAGAATCAATGAAAGCAACTTTCGCCCTGTCATCAATCTGTCATCTCTCTTTGATTGACTCCGGCAGCTCTGGGTCTACCGCCCTGGAAAAGGCTTCGAGTTTATACACTCAGTCGTTTCCTAAAGCTCCGGGTCTACCGCCCTGGAAAAGGCTTCGAGCTCGGACGCTCAGTCGTTTCCTAAAGCTCCGGGTTTACCGCCCTGGAAAAGGCTTCGAGCTCGGACGCTCAGTCGTTTCCTAAAGCTCCGGGTCCACCGCCCTGGAAAAGGCTTCGAGCTCGGACGCTCAGTCGTTTCCTAAAGCTCTGGGTCCACCGCCCTGGAAAAGGCTTCGAGTTTATACACTCAGTCGTTTCCTAAAGCTCTGGGTCTACCGCCCTGGAAAAGGCTTCGAGTTCATACACTCAGTCGTTTCCTAATGCTCCGGGTCTACCGCCCTGGAAAAGGCTTCGAGTTTGAACACTTAGTCGTTTCCTAAAGTTCCGGGTTTATACACCCCTCGAGACCGTTGCCGAACTCATGCTCACACAGCCGAGACCATCGGGATCTGGGTCCACTTCGGCACGAGGCAGTTCGTCTCGGCCAATGCTAGTCCATTTCGGCCAAGGTCAGTTTTTAAGAAGGAAAGAGCAGTGCAAGCACTGAAGTGCAGAAAAGCAGCACAAAAATACAAGTGTTCCAAAACAGTGCAAGGAAAGTAAAAAAGAATACAAAAACACTGTACACAGATTGAGTGATCACAAAACTCTTCCTTTTTTATTCATTCTAATTACTTCATTACAAGGGTTACAGAAAAGAAAACAAAGTACAGAAAGGAGGCTCGCAGTCCTCTGAAAGCAAAAAAAGGAATAAAGACTGGGAGGCTCTGATCTTCACCGACTCTTCAGGCTGCAGGCTCGAAGACTCCGGTCCGCTGCTTGGAGGTTCTGAGGGATCCTGAATTTCACTGAGCTCTACAATACGCTTTGGTTGGTCAGACCAAAGCGTTGCAGAGCCCCTCCAGTTCGGAGGCCCTGGACCTCGCTGAGCTCTTCAACACCCTCCGGTCAGTGAGACCAACCGAAGTTTGAAGAGCCCCTCGGTCCAGCGGGGCCTCGATCCTACCCTCCGCTCGGCGGTCCTGATATACCGCAGGGGGCTCGCAGGGAGCGCGTTGTCACGCAGGACCCTGCAGGACCGCCAGACGCGGAGGGCGCCACCAACCCACAGTTGCAGAGGACTCCCCTGCAACCAGACCAGGGAGGGTTGGCCGTGGACCCGCGTTCAGAGAGCGCGTGGTCCACGAGGAACGCCTTCAGAGAGCGCGCAGACCACGACGGGCTTCCCCCCTCGGAGAGAGCCGTCCTCAGGCGCAGGGGTTCCCCCAGGATCGAATGTTTCTAAAGGTCCACTGGACATGGCTCCTACGTCTATGTGAATTAAGCTATCCTAATTTCTTTTCTTTTCCTCTCCCATGGCGAGCCTACCACCTCTACTTATAGGAAGAAGAAGGGCCCGGTCTCCGAAAGGAGTTAAGAGGCGACGTCTCCTATGCGTTGCGTGGGAAGCACGTCTTCCTGTTTGATGACCAGCGATCCCTATGGCGCCACATGGAGACGTTCGCCCGTTTCCCTCATCGGCCGTATCACCATGCTTATTGATATTTATGGTCTCCAGAATACGGAGAAACGGCACAGATAGCTATGAAGACCGTTCGACTCTCTCTACGGTAATGCATCACATTAAAGGCATTCAATACCATTCAATACCACATCCAGCAACAAAAGAGAAGTAAAGGAGCTCTGTTCTCATTAAAAGCAAAGGATGTTACAGGGCTGAAAAAGCAATACATATAAAAGGCCAAAAGTAAGAAGAAGCAAGGCTACTGTGGCTTCGGCGACTCCACCAGGTCGATCACCGTGTCTGATGGACCAGCAGCATCGGCCGCAACCGTAACCTTGCTTGGAGTGTCGCCGGCAGAAGAGGCTTTGACCGGTACCTCACCCGAAGCGGGGGCAGAAGAGGCCTCGCCTTGAGGCGCGGCCGAAGCATCGCTGGCGACCGGGGCAGCATCCGAGGCAGGGTCAGCTGCGGGGGCGCCGACCGGGGCGCTCTCGCCCGAAGGAGCAGGGCTCGGCTCAGGAACCGGGTCCGAGTACTTCGGCAGGTCCCGATAGACCGGGTGGTCCTCGGGAACCCCTGCGCGCCTCAGCGCGGCCAAGCATCCTTCCTCGAACAAGATAGAGGTAATTTCCTCCACCTGCCTCTCATACTTTTCGGTGGCCTGGTCCACCCCCCTCTGGAAAGAAGACTGCGCCTCAGACAGCAAGGAAGCTTTCTCTTTCTTCAGCTCGGCGTTCCCCGACTTAAGCTTTTCAATTTCGGCGTGCCCAGCCAGCACTTCACCACGCAGCTTCGTCGCCTCAGCCACCGATTCAGACCTCGACCTGGCTAGTTCAGACTCAAGCTCGGCGACCCTCTTGGTCTTCGCTCGAATGTCACCCTTCAGTTGGAGAGCCTGCGATGTGAGGTCCTCCAGCCGGGTGGCCGCCTCGGCGCTGCCCTTCCTCAGCCCTTCCAGTTCTTTCTTTAACTTCTCTCCCTCAGACTACAGCTGGGCAATCTTCGTGACATTCCTGTCACTCCTCTCCATCACGGTCAGGAGCCTTTGCACGTTCTACAAAAAGAGAAAATCCGTCAAACAAGAGTAGCCAAGCTGAGGCACTTGAAGGAGAGCGTTGAAGATACTCACCAGAAGATTGGCCTGGATCGACGAGACCATTAGGCTCTCGTCGTCGTACCTCCCGTGCAGTTCCATGTCTCGCGGCAAAGCACAGGCTTTTGCGAGGGCTCTAATAACGCTGGCATTCCCCATCAGCCGGTCCTCGACGTTCAGAGGCTTCCCAGGCTGCGTCTCCATCCTGGGTCTCCATGCCGCAGGGGCAGCTCGAGGCCCGGACGCCGGTACGGATCCTTGCCCCACCGAGATGGTGAGCTCGCGTGCCGCCCCGCTGGCCGGTGCACTTTTCTCTGACGGAGCCTTGACTCCGGGAGCCCGCACAGGAGTCTTACCCTTCGGAGGCTGTTCAGCCCCCGAGTCCTTCTCCCCCACCTTGGACTTCTTCCTGGGCGGGGACCCCTCCCTCGGGCGATCCGGCGAGCGTCGCCGCACTCCCTCGCTCGGAGCAGGGGCAGGAGCTGAAGTGGCGCCAGCACCCCCCGAGCCTGAAGGCGCGCGGGTGCTGGCGGACGATGGAGTCGCAGAGGAGGAAGACCTCTGCCTGAACTTGGCCGCCAGATCCTTGACACCGGGCGCCCTTGAACCTCCCTCCATTCCTTCTTCCCAGCCGGACGAATAGGCGTCCACTACCTCCGTCAGACTCGGCGGTTCCGAACTAGAGGTGGATGCCTCAGCACCAGACGCAGCTCGGCTCGCGGTAGGGTTGTCCAAGGGGATCCCGGCGGGCACGGCAACGGTAACAGCAGGATGATCAGGTTGCGCCTCGTCCTCCGGGACTGCTCCGATTCTCCTATAGTGTCCGCGGTACCTCGGCGTGTACCCTAGCAGTTTCCAAGCCGATCTGGTCTCGTGCCCCTTGTACCTTTCGACCTTGTTAATGTCGTCAGCGTTCCTCCTCCAGCCTTCGCTCGCAGCCCGGCGTCGCCTCGCACCAAGTTCTGCACCACAAACAGTAAGAGTGTCAGCTCGGCATTGTCAAAAATCAAGCAGAATAGAAGGAGAAAAGAAGCAGTGTTTACTTGGGACAGTCCCGGGGTGACGAGGGACCATCAGCCTCCTATTCTCGCCGGCGCCGAATTCCCAGTCCCCCGACACACAGAAGAGATCTTCCTCGGCGTTCTTACTAGAATCCTCCAAGGCCAGGACGAAGCCCCTTCGTTGCTGCTTCACCCGGAGATAGTACTTTCCTTCCCCGGCCTTGCAGATATCATAGGCGTCCTCGATGTCGTGGACACCCAGGTTGGTCCCCAAGATCTCCTTCAGCTTCGCCGTGCCCATGATGACTTTGTAGCCATTGGGCATCAGCTGGCACGGGGTAATACACCAGGCGCTAAGGCAAGCCCTAAGCAGGGGGTGCAGAGGGAATCTGACCCCGCCCTCGATCACAGAGATCAGAGGGAACGACATCCAGCTGCCGGAAAAGCGATGCGCGACATAGTCAACGGGATCCGCCGGCTTGAGGCGGACTCCCTCCGGGATACCGTAAGTGGCCCTAAACCTAGCTATGCCCTCGTCAGTATCTAACCGAAACTTAGGGGTGCCCATGTCTAAAGAGGGGAAACGGCGGGGTTAAACCCTAGAAGTCGAGAAACCCTAAAGAATGAACAAAAACCAGACAGAGGCACGAAGTTACTTACAGAGAAGAAAGGGCAAGTCAAGGACAGGTCCGGGCGTGTCCTACGGTTGTCCGCGCTAGACAAATCTCGAGCAGCAGAGCAGAAATCGAAGGTGAAGGCGAAGGCAAAAAGAAATCAGAAACTAGAAAGAAAGAAGACGACCCTATTTATGGAAAGGGAACCCTCGGTGCACGCTACTTTCGAATTCGAAGGGACGGATTTCGCAATCCGCGCCCGTTCCATCAATAAGACAGCACAATCAGTAGAGGAGCTACACGTGTAGCCGTCGGTTCGCTTCTCAGAATAGGCAGGACAGAGCATTTATTGCTTCAGAAAAGTTGCAGCGACACCAGGCAATGATCGCCGCATCCCCAGACAGATTTTCTAGCTTTCGACCACTAAAGGCTAGGACGCTTAAGAGGTCAAAAGCTAGGGGGCAATTGTGTGGGGAGATTTCCAGAGGCTCCAGGATTACGCTAATCATAGCCATCAGATGAAACTAAGCATTCTCACGTGCCATCCGCGTGCCGCCCACGTGGCACCAGATTCACCCCGGCTACCAGGACAGGGGCTCCGGCCGAAGTCAAGCAGGTCCGGACCGCTAGCGCCGAGCTCGGCTTCCCCAGGTGCCCACCTCGGCTGGAAGCTCCACCTCGGTCGAAGGAGCCGAAGCAGGAAAGAACTTCCACTCGCGCCCTTCGTCCCCCACGTCATCAGGCACGTGGAGGAATAGGGGGCGAGCCAGTGAGACAGATGCGACATCCAGCCGTCCACAATCTTCGCCAGATCACTGACAGGGCGGCATCCAGCGGCTGAAGCCAAATCAGGGCAAGGCCCGAGGGCGGATCCGATCGTACCCCTACCGCCAAAGGCGTCCAACACGATCTGGCCCAACATGATACATATTTAATGCGATGTGGGCTGATCCGACTGGCATTAAATACAAAGTGGGCTGGAATGGACCGCATTTATTACCTTGTGGGCTGATCATGACTTCCCAGTCGAATCATTGGACCCACACCAAGATATCATCCAAAGATACGACCCAAGCCTCTATCTAGAGCCTCATACCACAAGCAAGGTACGCACAATCTAACCCAAAGAGCCGTTACTCTGCCTCTCTTCTTCCTCTCCTTCCATTGTTCCAGTTCGTTCATTGACTTTGGCATCGGAGAGCCTTGCGCCGCCCAGGCCAGGGTCCTCTGACCGTTTGCTCTTCTCTTTCAGGCTTTCGGACGGTACCTAATCTTCATCACCTTGGATAAGTCCTCTAAGGCACCCCAGTTATTGTGGGTCATTATTTTCTGCACCTACATTATGAGTAAAATTTAGGTAAGTTTTAATTAGGTGAGTGTTGATTTATAGGGGGTTCAATGATCGCGATCTCCAGGCAATGATCATGGGCGAGATCCCTGTGGGCCCCACCGATGCATTTGTATGCGTTTAAATTGGGGGTGAGTTTTCAAACTCAAAAGATATATCTTGATAAAGACATGGGTAACGCAAAGTCATTGGTCACAAAGCATTTGATCACAAATACAAGGGACGGGGTTGTTTTTAGGTATTTTTATGGAAATAAACATTTTGTAAAAATCGATAAAATAAAGAAGACCTTAAACAATTTATAATGACGGCAGAAGGCTTACTGTTATTTTCTATTTTATAATCAAGTTGCCCAAATTATCGAATTTCATAGAATTTCCCTTTTGTAACATTTTATTATAAAACGTGACAAATTACAGTTTAAAGTGTTTGGGCTGATAGATCAAGTCATTACATAGTGGTGGGCCGAAAATGCATTTTCCTCTCCTTTTTCGAACTACTGTTTACCAATCGTTTTTCTTTCTTCTTCTCAAGAGAGAATATTATTTTTTTGTTTACAAATGGAACATGCCAAAATTAACCTAGCTATCTAAATTCTAAAGTATGGCAGTAAGCTTTTTCGAATAGATGAATGAAGTTTATACTAAATACTAGATCCCCATCCATGACTTTATATGGCCCTCCCCATCCCCAAGAGCGTTAGCAAAAAAGTTAAATACCTTGTGTAGAATTTCCTTTTTTTCTGCTAGCAAATCAGGCTGAAAATATAAAATGGCTAATTGGGAATATTCGACTTGTCAATTGCCATCCCAAAGCTGAAAGCTCCCTTAAGGCTCCACCGTCTTAATGATTATTGCTTGCAAAGCCTACCAACCTAACTCCCTTGAGCCATTTGATTCAAATCTAAAAACTTTAAACGATGGCATTTGGTAGTTGAGGGGTGGGCTTCACCCCGAGGAAAAGTATTGATAAGTATTTATGTTAGTCCGACTAACGCCGCGAGGTTTTGGTAGGATTGCTCAGCTAATAAAATTCGATATTGTATCAAAGCCAACCGGTTGTGAATACAAATAACATGAGAAATGATTTAGCGTAAAATATACATGTGGACTAAATTCCTCCTAAGGGGGAGTGTTGAGGAATAGCAGACTCCTCCTAAGAGGAATTACTAAAAAGTATTTATGCCACCACCTTTACTAACGCCTAAAAGGTTTTAATAGGATTCGAGATCCTGTTCTTATATTTGGGGGATAGTTCAATCACTTGCACCTTTATTTCATATTGGATGTAAAATGAATAGTTGGAGATGATGAGCCGGCTAGACTTTGGTATGATCAATGGCTTTCTTTGTATAACATTGTGGATATTTTTCTCTCCTTTTCCTACGGTGTAGAAGCCATGGCAAATTTCATCGTTAATTCAATTATATGTATTTATGTGTTGTACGCCTGAGTGTGAAAGTGTGAAACTTACGATCGACCAACCATGCCACATAAGAGAGAAATGAGGATTTTACATAGTTCAGCAAAAGCTCCTATGTCCACGGCGCACAAGAGAGCAATGACTCGCATCTTAACTCTCTTCAGAGTCTATGATTGTAGGTTGCATCATATATATAAATATTTTTTTTAGCTCCTAATAAAGCCTCGGTACAATGACCAAAATACCCTTGACCCTGAACTCAGTCCATGGCCAACCCAATGGACCACTCCAGTAAACCAGAATACAAGACATAAATCCAACATTATGTTTGAGACCCGAGTCTGCACTTATTTAAATACAATATTGCAGAAATCTTTTATCCATTGATCCGAGTGTTTTCCCATGTAAGAATCATTTATTAATGCAAAACAGGCATTTGTGATGGATGTAATTGCGACATTGAACAAGTGAGTGTTGCATCGTCATCGATGGATCCAAACAAAGATCATGTTCATGAAACTGCAGCAAGTATAAGATAGATAATAGAGACACTTCATTCGGCAAGAAAGATACATTGCACCAACATAAAATATGCAAATGTTTTGAATTAATTGAATTAATCCAAATTACATCACATCGTGCCCTGAGAATAAATTAAACTTGTTACTTTTAAGGGGATCGATGGAGTCCGATTGTTATACTTAATATGGTGAAATAATATTTGATAGTGTTTACTTCAAAAACACCCGACCTACTAGACTCTGATACCACATGTAGGATCGATGGAGTCCGATTGTTATACTTAATATGGTGAAATAATATTTGATAGTGTTTACTTCAAAAACACCCGACCTACTAGACTCTGATACCACATGTAGGATCTTACACCCCATTAAGCTACCACTTATCCCAATATCAATTGGTGATAGGAAACGGTACAACAATGGTTTTATGGTGAGGGAGAGAGCTCGATCACATACAATTATGACCGCTCAATAGCAATGGTGGACGTTGACCTCAACAAACTCAATAAAGTTTTTGTTCAAGAGGAATTTAGTGAACTGTACTATCTAGTATTTTAGAATTATTTAAAACTGGCAGAGTTATAAAATTTGTGTAAAATCAGGCCTTATTTCTACCTTCTAAAGTTAATGCACTTTATTTTCACCATACAGTAAGAACAGACTTCTAAAATCCTAAAACAGCTCATGACTTTATATGAAGCTAAAGCCCTTTTGATGGGTTTTCCTTTGTTCTTGAATGTTCTAAGATCTTGGCCCATCCTCTTAATCAAGCATGCGAATCAGTGTGGTTTTTTTTTTTCTTGGTTTTCAATGACATTCCACCAGACGGATAATGCTCTTTGCCACATGCCATTTTGTTTCATTTTTTAGACTATGGTGGAGCTAGATGTGTTTGGTATTTTGGAAATAGAAATGATATCAATATTGTTACTTGTTTATGTTGTATATATAACTTGTCAAGATGTGTAAATAATGAATTCCCAAATCATAGGTAGTTATTTGCTGAGGGACATGACTCTTTTCCTAAACCCCTTTATCATTTATTATAATTAAATAAATTTGTACAAAAGAGTATGATTTTCGATAATTTCCTTTAATGATCCATCACTATTAGGGATGTAAATGGGTTCCCGATTCTCCGATTACTCGGATGTTCCGATCCGTTAAAAACTGGGTCTATGTCCTTATTTAGGCCCCGATGAATGGGTCCGGGTCCAATTCCGCCTTGGGTTGGACCCATGGACCCAAGACCCGACATATTACCTCAATTTTTGAAAATCTCTCCTAAAAACTATATTTTTTTAATATCATTCTCTACCTATACCCGGACCCGGATCCAGAACCTTCCCAGATATGATTCTGATTTCAGTTCCGTAGCCAATAAATCGGTTCCAAAACAGTTCCGGGTCCGGATCCGATTCCAGCCTCTCTATAACAATTTCGGTTCTGGGTCCACCATGGACCCGGACTGAAACCGACCCGTTTACAACCCTAATCACTATTTAGTGAGGCGAGATCCGAACGAAAACGGACCAAGTTTCGACCTATAATACAAGAATAATTTGTGCTAGCAACAAAAAAAAAAAAAAAAAAATATATTAGCCCCACCATATTACCCTAATCCTCACAATTTCTACAAATTAATAAGTATATATGATCAGGGAGATAGACATCTATTAAATGGATGAGACTTGATCTATAAACCATGTAACAATGAGAGCATTGTCATTGTAGAGTAATAGAATTTAAAACGGTTCGTAGAAAAATATGCATTACTGAATATGAAGGCCCACCAACTTGACATTAAAGAGGCAACAAATACGGTTAATGACTTTCCCTTTCTCATCATTAGTATTTATGAAAGATGGATGAATTGAAAGACGATAGAATTTTCCAAAGGATAACTTTGCAACCCAGAAATGTGCCGAGACATTTGCACGCCAAGTACACCTAAGAAATTAAGGAATCAGAAGGGTCTAGTACGGGTCTTGTCCCAATCAAGATCCCAATAAAAAACTTAATTAAGCCCTGGCCCAATCACTCCTATTTTGATTTAATCTACTTATAAGATTTTATAAAGGGGAGTGTTGCGGTATTATTTTAGGAGAAAACGCCCCTCCTAGTTGAGCTCACTGGGACGCATGATGAACATAAAAGTCCATTGGATGGAAAGATTCATATGAGGCCTATCTAATCTTGAGTTCATAAGATCAATCTAACCTTTTGATCCATGGCCCTAAGATTTAATGGTTTAGAAGTATCATTTTATCATGATTTCAATCCGACGGTGAGGAAAAGTCGGATGAGTGTCAACCTTGAACTTGTGACTATTCATGGGGGGCAATGGGTGTGCAAAGATTAGATTGACTCAACATAGGCCTCATGACAAAAAATAAGAAGGGCGGAAAACGGGGCGTTTTTCAGAATTTCTCTTCTATAAATGTAACTTCATTAATAATCATAAATGAGCATGTTTGATAGCATGTAGGGGTAATATCAATAAGTGATAAAATAAAGAAAATTTGTTTGAGATAGTTTGGACATGTCCAGTACATGCCAACATTGGTGGTGGTGATGAAAAGTTTTTCTATGTAGGTTGATGGCCCAATAAAAGAAAAGGGAAGGCCAAAGAAGACTTGAATGAAAGTGGTAACAATAGATCTGAAGAAGTGCAACCTATCTAAAAATTTGACTCGGAATATATCAAAATCGAGAAGCAAATAAGACGAGACAAGTTGGGTGGCGAAAGTAAAAATGGCCTCTAAACTATAAACCTTAATTGATACCTGCCTAACTCCAGCCTAAACTATAACTTCTCGACCAAAATAAATAAATAAATTATAAGCTATAGACTTGTACCTGACCCAAACTGGGTCAAGAAATATTAACAAACCCGCCCCTTTAGACAAGTCACCCATTTAACCTGACCAGTTGCCATCTCTTGTCCGGGTATGTTCGAGCCCAGCCCATTTAGTTGTCGGGCCCAATGCTCACGCTCAAATCCAGCTCACAGGCAAAAGACTCAGGTCGTCAGAAACATCAAAATACAGACACCATTTGTGTTAGATATGTCAGGCCTGGCAATTAAGTATATATATCCCAAGCTTAGCTTGGCCCATTAATAATTGAGCCAGAAAACTAGGACCAGGTACAGACCACAAATCGAGCCCAAATCAAGACAAAGCGGGCTGGTCTTGCGCTGGCCCCACCAAATAACCACCCATATAAAAAGGATGCAATAAAATGCCTATAGTTTGTACCTAATTAATTATCTCATCTATGGTTTTATTTCTGTACATCAACTATAGTAAGGAAAGTGAATGGAATTATATATAAATCTCACACGTACCCTTACCTTGCATGAAGCCTTTTGATGGTTTGAGACTCATCAGAAACAAAACGCCAAAGCGGACAATATCATGCATGCATGTAGGGTGGGGCGTTACAAATGGTATCAGAGTCGACTCTCGACCAACTCGAGTGTGGGTCCCCTGCCGTGGTCTTTTGTCCAAAACTGGAAGATTAGAGCACCCAAGCAACAAAAACTGATATCTATCAGCTGTATTATTGTGATTATATTTAAACTTGAACCCACATTGGATTGGATACATATGGGGTGCAAGAAATACATCCATTAAAAATGTATCAGCTGTATAAAATTCTTTTTGGTAAGGAAAACTCTACATAGACTAAGCTGGCCAGTACCAAATTTATACGGCACTACTAAAGAAAATGCTACATAGCGTCCGATACATACATATAAAACCATTTGAAAGAGAGGCTAATGCTAGTCGGTCTTGTGTTGCTATGTTTGGGACTTTGGAGTGTAAATTTTGTTTGGTTGAGCTGACTCCTTGCTTGGGAGGAAGGAGCAAGTGGTTGGGCTTGTTTATTGCATGCATGTTGTCCAATGTCCTGATGTTATCACAAAGAATGACTGGAAATGTTATGACATATGGTTTGGAGTGACATTAATTCTCAGTGGAATGAGTCTATGTTGTGGCAGTGACATTAATTCTCAGTGGAATGAGTCTATGTTGGTGCAATTGCCACAAACAAGATATTGATACTGACCCCCCTTCGTTATTGGGCCTCACTTCACCCTGGATATCAACATCAGGTTGCCATAGATAGTGCCTGCACCTCTTGATCAATTTGGATTAGAGTGATAAATACCACTTTAATGTAAAAAGTTGTGGGGATATAAAGTTCAACCTTATTTTCTAATGTATTTATGATTTGTTTCTTTCTTTGCCATTTCAGTCTTGGCATGACAATCTTTATGTTCTAATAAAAAAATTCTTTCTTTTCCCCTTTCTGCTGGGGAAGGGGTAAAGTTTCTTTCTTTTTGTCTTTTAAGAAAAAATCTACAGACTGATTTGTGTGAAGGCAGTTCATTTTTCCCTTTGATCATAAAACATTTTAAAAATCTTTCATTGGCAGCATTCCTCATGGGGAATTCACAATTCCGGAAAGTCCTGACTGATAGGGCATTAGATGGTGTTCAAGTGGACTCTAAATTATTTTTGTCTTAGAAAATCCTATGAGTGCAGCGGAGATAAGAATGTTGAGATGGATGCATAGTAAAAATAGAAATAGAAATGAGCATATTCAAGAGCATTTTTAAGGGTAACATCAATAGGTGATATATTAAGAGTGACTAGTCCAAGATAGTCTAGACGTGTTCAATGCAAGTCAGCATAGGCACTATTGAGGAAAAGTCTTTCTATGCAAGTTGAACACCCCCCCCCCCCCCCCCCCCCCCCCCAAAAAAAAAATAACACAATTTTGAGTTATCATAGTAGAATAAGGAGTGGGTTTGCTTGATCCTCACGTCATATGTTCGAAACTCGCCCCAGATTTGCCCAGTGTGCATTTTGCGTGGGGTTTAGTGAGAGCCATATGGCGGAATAGTCATGTTGGGTCAAACACCTCAAAGATACCCATTTCATCAAAAAAAGAAAAGAAAACGTGTTCACTCTCACGAGGGGTGTGAAAGTAAGTCTACATTGGCGCCCATCTATTAAAATCCAAACAACTAAAAATAAAGGTCTCCTTGAATGAGTTGACCCTGAGCTTTACGGCAATTGGACTTGGTCCCACCGTAAGATTTGAGCATATGGCGTTTCTCAGTCACATGCTTAATCTTAAAGTGCGACCAATCCCTATTGGAGTAAAACTTTAAAAAGATTCACTGAAAGGGGAAGGCTTTTATTTTGACCGGTTCGAATATTTAATAGGTGGCCCCCCAGTGTTCCACACCCCCTATGAAAAGTGTGAGTGAGACATTGAACGGATTCAAACACTTGACTCTGCATTATCATATGTTTATACATTCAGGTTTATCTTTCTGTCACTTGTGAATTGTTTTAAGGGGTGATTCTATTGGCACCCCAAAAAGTGCTGCCCCCCCCCCCCCCCCCCCCCCCCTATGAACAGTGATTTTAAATCCCTGTTCATAGAGGGGGGTGGGTGGGCACAGCAATAAGGGGGGGGTGCCAATAGAATTACCCTTGTTTTAAGTGCTACCCTCTCAACTACAGTAATTGTGGCCCATCAAACAATCACAAATAACCAAGCAATGGGTTTTCATTAATCGATAGTAGGTAGATTGGTTTGCTTATGATCAATCCAGCATGGGTCCTACTTTGATAAAAGTGGGATACAACTGTCAGTACTAAAATGAGGGGAAGGAATTATTTGGAGTCACTTGGATTTATTATAGTCGCTGTCGTCAAAATCATCAAAGCTTTAAACAAATTATATTGGGTCAACTACATGAATTTTATCTCTCTTTTTCATTTGAATTAATCATAGTGAGCATGTTTCTTTCTCATTTGAATTAATTATAGTGAGCCATGTTATGTTTGATATTAACTGGGGCCTTATAAAGTTTTCATGTCTTGAAAAATATCAAACTTACGAATTTATTAAAAAACTCTACAAAAAAAACAACTTTAAATAATTACTGATGAGCAATAAATATCAGTTGATTATTGCTTGCCTCCCTCTCTAGAAAAGAGGTAGGTTGAAAAACACATTGATGAAAGAAGTAAAGTGAGATATATATGAAGAAGTGTAACTTATGTGAGGATTTGACCCATGTAGATTGGAATCTGTAACCCTAACACAGTTGGGATAGAGCTTTGATGATGATGACGAGAATCCTACGGGGCATCGAATCTTACTTTTTCTAAATAGACCTTGTTAGCCTCTTGAATATCTGAATATCCAAGTTTTTGAATTTTGGGGAATCTGTATTTCTCCTCGTTTTTGTATTTTCAACAAAAACGCTAGCCCTTAAAAGTATTGGTTTGGCCAAAAGGATGGCTAAAGCACTCACCATTTGTTGTAACGACATGGCCGATCAGAGAAAAGGAATAATAATTGAAAGTCCTATGGTGATCTCCAATGATGAGGATCCGCTGATCTACTCAGATGCAGCTTTTGAGGCCAGTGATGGGAAAACGGCTTTTGATTATGTTATGGCTCTAAAGGGTGTTATTTTGAATACAGATGCATGCCAAGGAATTAAAGTTACCTCTTCAAAAGAGGCCAAAACAAAAGGCTAAAGAGAAAGGCTTTGACAGGGTGCATATGGTGTCGAATTACAAAGAAGTGGTACCTTTGCTGAAGGAAGATGATGATTGGTCTATTACTCCTATTATCACTAACCTCTTTATTTAGTTTTGAGGATTTCTCTTTTATCTCTAGGAGTTTCAATGGTCAAGCACATAAGCTTGTCAAACTCTTGTTATTCTATTAGTCAGGATATTGTTTGGGAGAGGGTGGCTGTTGTGCTAAGGGTGGGGAGTTGATTTTTTTTTTTTTTTTTCTGCTGTTGCTGGGTTAGTTTTATTGATGTTAGTGTTTCCTTTGTGCTTTTAATTTATACTTATTTAATAAAAAAAGAAGAAGAACAAACGCTGAAGAATGATATAGAATGAGATTGAAAATTAAGAAAATAACATGGCAAGAAATAAAAAATCACAAGAATGCTCCTGCACAAATAAGCCCTAACAATAAAATTATAAGCTTTGGAATCAAGGAAAAGAGAGTAGATCAGCAGGTTGCCCTTGAGTTTTCTTTGTAAAAACTCCTCCTTAATCACAATACTGACATTGCCCCACTGGTTAGGAGTAGGGTTTTTATTGGGGAGGTCCGGGGTTCAACCCCCACTTCCCCTATATATTCCTGCATGTGTATATTTCTTGGACCCCACTTTCCCTATATATTCCTGCATGTGTATGTTTTTTGGACCAAGATGGGTTTGCTTTTCCAATAACTATTCAGGCATGAGCCAAGCCGACCCAATCTATCAAATCAGTCAGACTTTTCTTTTTTCGGTTGAGAACCCGGGGTATCTCCCGCCGAGGAGCCTTTGGTCGTGACCCCTAACACTCGATTTTGGACTACTGAGAATTAATAATTAACCCTATATTTGGCGCCCAACCCCAAAGAAATGGCATAGTTTGTGTCTTTTGTGTAGGTGGATGGAGGATATGGGAGTCCCATTGTACACCTGGCATCTAGGATTTTCTCATTGATTGGATCCTGGTTAGACTCAGGTGGGGAGGTCGAGCCAAAGACAACACAGAGGTGTTTGGTTATGTAAAAGTGAGGTGCTGATTTGCAAGCTTTATTCTGATTTACTTCTTTTGTGTGTAAAGGGATCAATCAGATCAATATTCAATGATTCAAGTGAAAAGGCTATTTGAGTTGAGATTTGTATATTTATCCAACATGTTAGCTGGAGTGTTCTTCCATATTGGGACTTGTAAGGTGTTCCAAATGCAGTTGAAGGACTGATCTTGCTACTAAAAGGGGTTGAATTCATCACAGATGTTAATTAAATCTAGGGTTTATGAGGTCGCTCAAATTGGGAGCAAGTTGTACAAGTACCCTACAATTATTAGGCATTGTGAATTCAAGTCATCAGTGTTGTGGGTTAGTGTTCATCCTGCTATAAGGTTTGATTCGATTCTATTGGGTGATTATTCATCCTTGGTTTCATATGAAAATATAAAAGGACTTTGTGGAAAACCTAACCAATCACTAAAAGGGACTGTGTAACATTGATAGCATTATTACTGATTGCGCAATTTCTGCTGTGAAGCATATATGGGTGCAGTTTCTAGTTGATTGTGCAGTTTGTATTGTGGGGCATAAGGAGTTAAGTTGCTGGTTGGCTCATCAAAGTTAATACTTGCCAAGTTTATGCTGTAGAGCATATGAAGTTAAGTTACCGATTTGTTCAGAAGTGTTGCTGATAATAAATCTGTTGTACACCATATAAACATTAATTGTTATTTTTCTCGCTAGGTTGGCCCACTGGCCAAGAGTGATACAACCTATATGAAGACCGACCGATGGATCCCTCAACATGTGTGTGATACTGAAGTGCCAACACCAGCCAACCATTAGTGTGTTGGCATATAAAAATTAAATTACCAGTTGCTCTGAATGTAGTAGTAAACGTTGCTAGTAGCTTGTAAAATAGATCAAAGATCCACCACATGTTACCAGTACCGAAGATCAAGGTGACAATTTCTTTCAACAGAGCTGTCTCAGAAAGAAGTAGAATATAATGTTTATTCCAAGCTGATCATAGCGGATACCTATGCCCAGGTTGAGAGAGAGTGTTGAGAAACCACTAGAGAGGCATTTGTAATTTTCTAGTAATTAGGGACTGATTTGTGATTATAAAAATGCTTCCATGAGAAGGGGTTTTCTATTGAAGATCTTTAAAATAAAACTATAAATAGAAGTTTTACACCTAGTTACAATTAGGGTTGGATGACCAATCCTCATTGTTTACTTTAAATAATTTCTCCTTTACTAAACCCTAGTCTTCTTGACTGACTTCTTATTTAGTTTTTTAATTTTTTTTTAGTGGACTAAAAGTCCCAACTCAAGGTACATAAATATATAATTCTATTTGTTAAAAAGTCTATGGGGTTTTGCAATGCCAATGAAACAGAACCATTTTTTTTTTCCCTTCTTTTGGTAGAAATGAAGCAGAACCATTTGTGATGCTCATATGGGCTAGATAGGCTTGCAACTTAGATCTATTTCCATTGGTCATTGAGAGGCTTGCGCAATTGGAGTTCGCCAAGGGGGATAACTTTATTTCCTGGAGGGTGACATCCAAATATGACTAATTAAATACTTGAAGGCCATCATATTTATTTTTCTCATGTCCTAAGACAAGCCAATTTCAATGCGGCTGCACTATCAAAAGGTGTTCTATTCCAGGTATACATACTAGTCCAGTATGTATATCTCTCCAGGCTTATAGCCTTGGCCTTGTGTTGTTTCTTGGCAGGGATTAGCCCTCCTCAGGATTCCCATGCCTTCTTATTTTGATTTTAATTCTCTCAATAAAATCAGTTACTGGTATAAAAAAAAATTGATGGGCCCACCACCGCAAATAGATATTGGAAGCAGGACAGGAAGGATTCATTCTAGACATTCAATATTTGGCCCCATGTAGACCAATGGTGTAATTATTTCACAACTTTGGATGATCTGTAGGGCATCATCTCTTGAAAGGCTAGGACTTAAAAGAGTGTCTCATTGAGAAGATTAGTTGAAAATCTCATAATTCCCCACATAATGATCTGAACACAGAAAATGACAGAAGTGAAAACTGTGTCATATGGACCACAGTTTCTTTCATTCTTTACTACATCCGACCCATACACTCATTTCAGGCTTTACTAACAGCATATGATGTATCTATTCTATTAAAATATGAACATATATACAACTCGTAAGAGCAGTTGTTTGACTAGGAATGTGCGACTTATATAAAATGTAACTTCATAAATACATAAGAACACAGGATTAGGCAAGACAAAACTGATATGGGTCGACCTAAAACATGCATTGAACCTGTCAGCAATGAACAGCATACCTATCACCAACAAGCACTTAAAAAAAAAAAAAAAAAAAATAGATAAGTAAACGAATCACAATCTAGATTTGCCTACATAAACCTTTAGCACTCTAAGCAAACAACACAAGCATTTTGACAAAAGTAGAAACGCTAGGCATACACACCAGACTTTTCTCAGCTAATCTACCCCCTCCGGCTAGGAGTGAATATTTGCTTGAGCAATGCCATTTTTGGCACATTCCAGTGTTCCACATGCCTGAATGACATAGGGGGGAAAATAAAATATATATAAAAACAAAAAAAAAACAAAAAAAAAAAAAAAAAAAAAAAACAGAACTTAAGGCTAAAAATTGGAAAGATAATTTTAACGGAAAAAAAATGAAACGTAAAATAAAAAACAGAACGCTAATAATTGGAAAGATATATTTAACAAATATATATCTTACCTGCATATCCAAAAACAAAGCAGAAGGCTAAAAATTGGAAAGATATATTTAACAAATAGATATCTTACCTGCATATCCTTCCAGATTGAGCATCAAAGTAGTACTCTGTATATCCTGTAGCTATGAAAGAAAACAGACAACCATTAATATTACTGACATCAGATTACCATCTGGCAGTAATAATTTGACCACAACCAAGTATCACAAACATTATGACTACGCCACCTTTTTATGCTACTATAATTTATAAGATTAAATACATACATATTTACATAGATGCATAAATATAGGCAAACTTCTGATGAGGCCAACTTCAAGGGAGGAACTTTTGTGAGGCCTATCCTGATTGATCAAACCCCCATAAAATGACTATTCCACATAAATCACATAAATTCACACTGACATGAATTTGATGCGGTGTGGACCACAGGAAGTAGAAATCCAGGTTACCATACTCTAAAACATAGACCACAGTAGATCTTTGCATGGCAATGAGGAACCAAAGCATGCAAAAGGACACCTGGAATCAAGGTTGCATCACAGGCCCCAAATTGATAAACACATTCACACTCCCACTCCCACTCCACTCTTTGATATGCTTCATAAAACATGAATAACTATTGCTACAAGTAATGGGTTGTGAGCCCTTTCACTGCTTAAATGTCTTTTTACCTAAAAGAAACACTGAACACAATCTTAGTCATCTCAACCAACTTTAGATATTTTAATCTTGACCTTTCAAACTTAATAAGAGGACAAAATACTAAAATAGTCCTACAATTTGTCACTGCTGTACATATTTAAAAGTGAGTCATAATTTAATCACTTGTTAGAACTATAAACTTGGGCTTGTTGGAAAACTAATTTGAATAGTCCATCCAAAGATACATATATATATATATATATATATAACGATGCTCTTCAATAAGATATTAGTAACAGAAGATGCTGAATGAATGGAGAAGAAGTACTGTAGTACCTACATATAAGAACAAGGGAGATATACAAATTGTACCAACTACCGTAGGATTAAATTTATGAATCATACTATGAAACCTGTTTGAGATGGTTTGGGCATGTCCAATGCGGCCAGCAATAGTGCCTATAAGGAAAAGTTTGGCTATGCAAGTTGATGGCCCACCAATGGGAAGGGGTAGGCCGAAGAGGACATGGATGGAGATAGTTAAAATAGATGTGAAGAAGTACAACTTATGTAAGGATTTGGCTCAAGATAGATCAGAATGGAGAAATAGAATTCAAGTAGCCGATCCCAACATAGTTGGGACAAGGCTTTGATGATGGTGGTGGTGGTGGTGATGATGATGATGATGATCACACCCATCCATTTAAATGTGGATGACCCATGGTTGCATCATTATCCACTTCACAAGTCAAATATTGAGTTTTGGCACCATATTTTAACTCTTTTTTTTAATATACTAGATTGACAACTTTTGCACCACAATGAGCCGAAAACGTTCAGGGCAATACTAAATTGACAATGCATCCATGTCTCTGCTATGCCACGCAAGTTTCTGAACTTGAAACCCATACGATACGCTATTAAAAAAATGTATCCATATTCTTTTATTTTGTTCCTTCCATCTTATACCCAATGAAAAACCCCACCAGTGACAAGTGAGGATTTTCTGGAGTGCCTTGTGACTTGAAAGATTTGAGGGTCTTTGGAGTATGGATTATCTCAAAAGAGGACGGATATTCCTGGGCCATGTAATCGAACTAGTTCTCTTATATGTCCTTAAGACCTTAACCGTTTTCTCATGATCAATGGACCTCATTGGACAATGTCTTAGCCATGGTTTAAAATCTCGGTATCGGTCGCGGTATCGGCCGGGCCGAAAAACGATATCGTCGCGGATATCGTCGCGGATATCGGTCCGTCGCGGTCGTCGCGGTGTGAATTTTTTCTTTAATCCAAAAAAAATCGCAAAAATATCCAAAAAATCCAGAATATTAGAAAATACTTGAAAACAATATTTTTTTTCATTAGTAACAACATTAAATCAAAATCTCGGTCACCTTAAGTTATGAGTCATGTCTGTGTCGCTGTTCGCTTTCTTCTCTAGTATTTCATATAATGCAACTATTATTGATGCTCATGATCAATTTATTAGTGTAAAATATAAGAACATAAAGATAAGTAGATAACAAACATATCAATCATCATTTAATACTAACTCAATCATCAAATTAGTTGTGAAATTCATGACCATGAAGATAACATATTAAAATCTGAAACATGATAGTGAGATAGATAGAGGGGCATATAAAGGTCGTTGGGGATCATGTGGTGGTGGGGGAAGCCTCCCTTGCTCAATTAATATATGTTCGATAGACATTATCGGTGTTGGTGAAGGGGGTACCCAATTAAGGTAATATGAATAATTCATATGATGTTCATACATGGCACCTTGTTGGCCAACATAACCCCCATGATGACCATGAGTACCTTCCCCCACTCCATGAATCATTAAAAGAACATATTTGTGATGAAATTTCAAAAAAAAGATATATATTTATTATAATATTAAAAATTTTGAAAATTAAAAAATTAAAAATATATACAAAATCATGTGTATGAGTAGATCTAGCATGAAAGTATATAGATCTAACTTAGTTCTAAGTGAAGAACACAACGCAAGTGACATTCTCATGATTTTAATGCTTCATTTAAAAAAAAACACATAAATACATAATAAATCTGAAAATAAAAAAATTGAAAAAAAATTCAAAATCATGTGTATGAGTAGTAGATCTAGCATGAAAGTATATAGATCTAACTTAGTTTTAAGTGAACAGTACAACACAAATGACATTCTCATGATTTCCATGCTTCATCTAAAAAAAAAATAAACACATAAATACATAATAAAATGCTTTAAGATGATTTTCTCTTACTTAAATAATTTTTTCTTGAAGAAAATATGCAAGAGGGACGTGTGAATGTGTGCCTGCTGCTCTAAGGTATTTGGATATAAGAGGAGAGGGGAAGAAGATGAAAAATATGAAAAAAATTAGGGTTAGTATTTTTTAAGGGATATCGGCCGATATTTTGAAAATATCGGCCGATATCTCGTTACGGCCGAGACGAAGTTCATCTCGGCCGATATATACCGATATTTTGGGGATATTTTGCCGATATTTTCGAAAACGATATCTCAGTCCGATATCGTACCGGTTCCGACCGATACCGGTTCGTACCGGCCGATACGAACCGGTATCGGCCGGTTTTTTAATCCATGGTCTTAGCCCTTAGGCTAGAGAGATGATCTTTGAGTAGAAGGCCATAAGCTCGTAATGTATTACATTTCATAAACGAATGAGTGAAGGTCTATAACATTCCGTTGGAAGATTTAGGTAAGAAAGGAGGGAGGGAAGGAGTTGTATAAGAGCTAAGAAGCACGGACACGGGACACGGACACGCCGACACGACATTTCTCAAAAAAGTAGGACACAAACACGTTGGGACACGTTACTAATTAATAATAATAATATATCTAATCATATACTAAAAGATACTATCATTTTAACTTTGTAATCAATTTAGCAATAGCAATCAAATAAATAAAAATTCAAGCAGCACTGTACCAACCTATGATGCACGGATACTTTACAATGGGCAACGTATCGTGTCGTATCGTATCCGATACTTCATTTTTTTATGTAAAATCCGTGTCCCTGCCGTGACTATGGCGTGTCCTTACCGTATCCATGCCGTATCTGTGCATCATAGGTACCAACTAACAAAATATCAAATTTTTTCTCTTTTCTTCTTCCCTTTTTTCTTTCACTGGACGGACGAATGTTATTAGGGCAGCGGAAGGATGGCTCCTTTGCTTTTAAGTTATGACCTTTTACAAACAACCCTCTTTTCTTTTCATTTTTTACTCTAATTTTCTTTTTTTTTTCCCAATTAAAAGAGGCCAGTGTGTCCCCAGCGTGTCCAAAACGTGTCCCAGTGTGTCCGGAATGTGTCCCCAGCGTGTCCGAAATATTAAAGATAAAAAAAATAATCATGACACTCTTTTGGGCGTGTCCGACACGTGTCGGAGCGTGTCCGTGTCCGACACGTGTCGGACACCGACACTCTGGCCCCGGAGAAGTGTCCGTGCTTCCTAGTATAAGAGTTCTCTCGGGTGAAAGAATTATTCCATTTTTATATCAGTTATGGTTCTAATGGACATCAAATCCAATCTTAAATAACTTTCAGACTAAATGACTAATGACAATCCTCTTTGATATGGTAAAGATCTATACTTATATGGTCATCACTTTAGGTTATCTTCAAAAATGGTTAACCCACTAGAATATGGTAGTTTCGCAGGTAAAGCAATGAAATTCTTCATTTTCTATACAAACGAAAGCATTCAAGATTACATCCAACTCACAACTTCAGGAATCAATTGTCATCCCTCAAGGGTGTCAATATCTTTACAAGACTATCTCCTAGGATAAGGGCAGCTATGGTACACCATAATACAACAGAAAATTGCAAGCACCTGTCACAATATGACGATCTATGAGATGACTTTTTCTGGTGATTCTCTGCAAGGTGCACAGTTCTACTTCTGGTTTTACTCTTCCATGATAAATACAACGGTGAGTAGAAGTTGATATTTGTCAAATTTAGGTGAATACCAATTCATGGAGAGTGGAGAGGAGGGAATAATAAGTGAAGGGTTGGATTGATCATAGGTGGGCTCAACCTCCTGCCATTCAGAAATTGATCATGTGTTTGTATGTACAAATTATATGGTTGGCTTGGCTACAATGATACAGTGATGCATTTAATAACAAGAGAAGATGAAAAACTCAGCCCAACTACATGCTCCAATTTAAACCATGTCAAAAATAGAATACTTACTGAAAATATTTTACATTTTCATTGGATGGAAAAGATCGTCTGATACTGAAGGTTGTGGGCATGGTCCTTTGCATATTTATGACAACTAAATCAATAGCTTACATCACCAAGAGGTGATCCATACCTGCATTGCTAGGTCGCATCATCGTTAGAGCATCACCAAATCAATTTGGGGTCAGGTTAAAGAGTTCTACTCAAGTTTACACAAGCTATTACCAAAATTCTTTAACTATGGAACACAAACATACTTCTGTCTTTGCACACATGTGAGTGAATTTATGTGTTAATGAGCCCACAAGAGATATGATGGTCAGATACTGATATACCATGTTTCTGTTGCAGATGAAAAAGCACATGAGATTGCTAGCCATAAACAGAAGAAAGTTGATTATGTGGGTCAAGGATCATGTAAAATCTCCACTCTAAATCAATATTTTGAACTTACCAGAAAGAATGGGCTTCCAAGGGAACACCATGACACAGCTAAAACGCCAATGCCCAACACCCCTGTCCTGCATGTGAGAATGATCCCATCACAGGTTTAGTAATTGAATCTGTGATTCTGTATGGGTTTTGCAGATATGTGAAAAAAGACCCAGATTTACACATAGCTCAAAAAAAAAAAAAAAAAAAAAAAAAAAAAAAAAAAAAAAAAAAAAAACTCTTAATTTGTAAATTAATTAAATTATTAGAAATACATCTAAGCAAAATCAGCTTTCTATAGAAAATATAAACTTGACCTGCAATCCTGTGGATGGGAAGTAACCATCTGCTATAGGCTATGATGCCCAGATATGGATATGGGTACGAACACGCAGACAGGGATTGGGGATACGACTCTGTTCTTTTGGAAATCTAGGACACTTACGGATATGGCTGTCCTAGTTTTTTCTTTTTTCTTTAGAGCACTTTTGAATTAGTGAAATTACCATTGTTTATGTACCATTTTAACATTGTTTATGTTGAGAAGTAAGAAGATTAAAGGAATCATATGAAATAATGGACTTGGTATGCAGGATGTGCAAAACTTGTACACTAGAATTATCGGTGCAGTATCGGATACTGATACGAGTGTCGTAGCAGCCTGACACTAAATCGTCGGGTTTGTAGCCTTGTACAAGTATCTGAGTATCATAGGCTACAGGCCATCATCATAATATATGCGTACACAGTTACAAACATACACCGAAATGATTACATTGGTTATGTTGCCAGTGAGACTAACACAAAACCAATTAGACACATCCAAACTAAATGCACCATCGGATTTCACATTGCAACCCTTGACCTTTGAGCCTTATTATCTCCACGACCTGACATCCGATCAGGCTGATTTTCTGGACCACCACATATCAAAGCATGGATCTTTTAATTTCCCAAGTATCTGCGCTTTACTAATCTGCCAGGTGGGTCCCACATGGGTCTCACTCACTATCGCCTAGTATAACTGTCACTCAGGAGATCAGACCTCAGGGCTCTCTCTCTCTCTCTCTCTCTCTCTCTCTCTCTCTCTCTCTCTCTCTCCTCTCTCTCTCTCTCTCCTCTCTCTCTCTCTCTCTCTATATATATATATATATATATAATACAAGCCAGATTTCTTCAGGTGTGAACAGTACAGCTGAGTTCGCACACCTTGCGAGCGAACCGGTCCCACCCGAAGAAATCCGAATTATATATAAAGTTGTTAAACTTATGGGCCATGGATCAAGGTGTTAAAGGGATGGAATTGACCCCAAATGTGACATCTGGACCCTATCGATTAAGATCTTACCATCCCCCTAGTCCCATCATTAGTTGGGCCCAGCTGGTCCCACCCAACTACTTCGCATGGAAGCTTCGTGTGAGGCGGCAAATGTACCAAAACAGGGCCTACCCCTGTGCACCGCTCGCCAGGGAAGCCCATGCACACCTCTGTGTGAGGCCCACTTGGGGAAGGGACTAGGGAGGATGGAAAGATCGCAGTTCCCTATTAGTGTATAGTGATAGGGACTCACATGATCATGTGAGCCCATTCATCCAAGGGCCCACAAGTTTCAACAGTTCTATAAATAAAGAATCACCTCAATCAAACGGTCCAATCCATTAGGATGGGTGCAAAACCATGGGATCATTGACTATCGGGGGGCCCGAATATGTGGGTCCCTTGGATGGATCACATGTGTTGTTTCCTAATTGGCCAATATTTTGCTCCATAGTAGCTGGTCAAATCACTTTCTTGTAAAGGGCTGGAAAACCCTCCGATATCAAGGAAAAAAAATGGTTTCCCTTCAATCTTGCCAGTATGTGCCAATCACAAAGCACTCTATAAGCAAGTCTTCACTTCAACCTTCTAGCTCTTATCCTATTGTTCTACATCCTCATCAACCTCCCCTAGAGATGTCAACTGGGCCGGGACAGCACGGCACGGCCGAGTACGGCAGTCAATGTGCCATGGCACCGCCCGGCCTGGTCAACAGCGCGGCTCAGGGCACAGGTCGTGCTAGGCCAAGCACGGTCGGCATGATTGGGCACGACCTGCCAAAGGCACGACGTGGCATGGGATATTTGATATTTTTAGTGTAACTATAAAAAATATAGTCTTTTATTATTTTGTTTTTTTATTATCCAAAAAACTGTAAAGGTTTTGAAGGTAATCCTATTGACAAATCTTCAAATAGAAAATACCCAAATGGTTCTCTTCTCAATGGAGTAGGTTGAATTTGACTGAACCACTAAATTTGTGTCATACTCTTCTTTGCGTGTATCTTTTAATTTTTTTAGTGTAAGACCATTGTTTTTTAAGCCCAAAAGGCAAGAACCACACGAAGCCCATGGCACGATAGGCACGGAGGCACGGCACAGCCCAGCACGACCCGGGCCATGCTGGGCCGCCCCCCTGCCCCCCGGCCAGTCGTGTCATGCCGACATGGCACGGCACGGCCCATTTGACATCCCTTACCTCCCCATTGTTACAAATTATAGAGCAAGTTGTCCTCAAAGGATCCCTCCCTCTATATATATATCCGTTTGACATCTCTTACCCCCCCATTGTTACTAATTATAGAGCAAAGATCCCTCCCTCTCTCTATATATACATACATACATACATACATACACGTACATACATATGTATGTATATGTATATGTAGGAAAATATTGATGTGCATCCATCCCTCACCATGTTATTGTGAGGGACAACATAGTAGGGTTGACTTTATAACACATCCGAACCATCCACACACATGAAACCCCCTTAAGTACACTAGACCCATTGAATTTTCACTATCCAAATGGATTGGACCATTGGATTGAGGGTCAGATTTTTTCCTTTAACATAAAGTTATTAAATTTATGGGCCACGGATGAGGGAGTTAGAGGCATGGGATTTACCCCAAATTTGATATATGGTCTCATCCAAGATGCCTCTTCCCATCCCTCACAAGTCCCATAATCAGTGGGTCCCTAGGTGGGCCCCATTAAGTTTTTCCCTCACCATATGGTGAGGGAAGGATGCATAGGAATATCCCCCATATATGTATATGTATATGTGAGGAGTTATCAGGTGAGCCTGGTGCGCATCTTGTGCACCAGGGGTGGGGCCCACCTGATCGTCCATTTGAATGGACCACACACACAACCCCCTTGAATTTCACATGGGGCCCACCTTTGCACCCATCCGATGTACTGTACATCGTTGGATCGACTGCACACCCATCCGAATGGACTGTACACGGTAAAACTTGTGGGGCCCAGATGGAGGTGATGATGATCAGGGATGGGCTGATGTTTTGTAGAGATGAAGGGCAAGGGGAGATCTTTCAATCCCCATGGTCCCAGTCCGAGGTGAGGCCCCATGTGGGCCTCACATTGAGGTGCGCACACTGATCCAGTGCGCGACTATATCTATGTGTGGGCCATTTTCTCGGGCGGGGTAGCTTGTTGGGGCCCACCTAGGCTCCCACAGATCATGGGACCAATGGGATGAAAAGTTATCAAATTTCAGGTCAATCCCCAACCCCTAGCCCCTTGATCCTATCATAACAATAGAAATAAGAGGGTTACCAAAAAGTATGGGTCAATCCCTTGTGGTCGACCCCTTTATATATCTTTTTATTGGCGGGGTTGTGGTTGGATGGATATTCATTAAACCACTTCGTTCTTGGATAAGGTAAGAGACTCACCTCAAAGTCTTCCCACTTCATAAGTTTCATATCTGACTTTTGAAGGAGAGAACCAAAATTTGAACAATTTCTTTTAAAACGACGAAGCCCTTTAAAGGAACCTGCTGGATCAGCAAACTCACAATTCTCTTCATACGCATTGAGCGTCAAATTTCCTACAATAGAAGCAAGGAATGAATATTCTCGCTTTAAAAAAAGTACCTATCTATAAATAGAAATAAATGGAATTTTTGTGCCATCTTATTGCATCACTTATTGAAATATTGCATGTAAAAGAGACTGTATATATGTGGGCATGAAAATGGACGTGTGGCTGTCTTAGTGTTTGAAAGAATGTTCTCAGAATGTTCAAATGGTCTCTTTAATATGGAATTCCTTATGCATGTGCAAACATCCAGCAATGCAGAATAGGATCTAGGAGTCACTACCTAGAGGCTCCGGAATCATAACCTTCAAGAAGTCACGATTCTTCACTAGACAATAGATAAGAACAGAAGTATAATATGGATATATTAGGATTGGAGATCTTAGTTATATTCAGAATGCACCCCTTCCTACCCCCGCTCCCCGACCAGTTTATAATGCACCTGCCCAAAACTTCCACTTTGACTTATAACTTAAAGAATTCACATCATGACTTGGAAAATGGAAAAAATCTTGAAGTGTCAATGACTATGACGTGCAACAATCACTAATTACTGTTGTTATTCTTTGCTCGTTTGTTTCCGTGTTCACTTTGTTTCTCCTTTTGAATTAAATTTACTATTTTATATATATATATATATATAGAGAGAGAGAGAGAGGGCGGGATGGTCCATCCGACTGGACAACACACACACACCCCCGGGGTTTTGGAACCATCCGAATGGACTAGACCATTGGATCGACTGCACACCCATCCGAATGGACTGTACACCATTTAAATTGTGGGGCCCGGATGGAGATGATAGGATTTAGGGATGGGGTTGATTTTTTGCAGAGATGAAGGGCCCAGGGAGATCTTTCGATTCCCCCAGGTCCCAGTCCCAAGTGGGTTCCCGTGTGGCCCCCACACTATATATACATTCACTAATGACTACCACTAGTAATCACTCAACCTCTGCTTAGAAGCATATAGCAGCATGCCAAACAGTTTGGAACATCTGAACAAAATGGTGAGGCAAGAATCATGGGGTCCATTTTCAATCTTCTCCTCTAGCCTTTAAGCACCATCTATGCTCGGCTTGAGAAGACTCGGCCCTGATGAGTGAATGTCCTGGTCCTACAAAAAGCATGTCTAGACCTATAGACTGAAAATCCATAGTAGTGATCAAAGTACTATCAGAGATAGGACAATCCATCCATTTTGACGGAGAAGGAATTGTGGTTCCTGCTCTTTAAATAAACACCAAATGATTATCAAGTGTGTTTCAATTGCCTCTTTATCTCAGGCAAAAGAGGCATCTTTAAGGCTTGTTTTTCATAATTCTCATTGAGATGATGATCATGAAGATGGTCAAATCTTCTCAATTGATGGGTGGACTGATGTTTTATCAGGCAAATCTATCATATCCATGTAAGTATTTTTCTGTCAGGATCTTGTACAGTCCTTCACTTCTAGTTGTAGTTTTTAAAATTTCCCTATAGATTAGGGACATGAAAATATGCATGATTTTTGGGTCGACGTCAGTTCTATTGACATAAGAATAATAATTTTCTGATTTAAGCTATCTTTTACAATTAAATTGCATGCCTTAATGTATAAATGAGGAGTACGGAAGGAAAGCAGCAGAAAGCATTGTATAATACTCCTAAATGTACACATATGTACTCCCATAGTCCTAGTAATCCAGGACAGCACTAGAATATCTTGCAGAGAATAGTCACAATATAACTACATTACCAGTGGGCAGTCAATTGGACACCCCTATGAGGGTACCGCCCTCAAAAAACCCACAAAATGAGGGCTTTTGTTATTCTTAAAACCCCGAGGGTGGGGCTTGGACAAAATTTTTATGGGCCCACCAATTTGGCAGCTGGGCATGAACAATACCAGGCTCGGAACTCTTGTTTTTTTTATTTATATTATATATACTGTGGATTACTAAAATACCCCTGTTTTTTTTTTCAACAGTCATATTATGGCCGTATGGAGGTAATTCCATACCCTCCATACCTCCACCCCACCTATCCCTTTAAAAAAAGCCCTAAACCCTAATGAGATCTATCTCTTTGTCCTTCTCTAACCTTTCACTCTCGGTTCTTAGCTCTAAGCGCTCCCCCCCCCCCCCCCCCCCCCTCTCTCTCTCTCTGCCCTCGAAATTAAAAAAATTGTCACGTGTTTCATTATGCATGGTACTAATTGATCTTCTAGTTTACTTTTGTGAATTTGATCAGCCATGTGCTGTGATGTTAAGAACTGGGTGTCTTTTAGATTCTTCTTTTATAATTAAAAAGACATTTTTATGTTCAAGCCTGTATGGAACTTGATCACTTTGGGTAGTCTTTTGATGCAGCGTGGGGAAGGGGAGAATAGCCAATGGCTTGGGGATAGGAATCCATTGGACCCAAAATGTCTTGATCTCACACCAAAGAAACCAAAAGAAAAACTTAGGGAGAAAATTTATTAATCAATCAACTTATCCCTAAGGAGGGATTACAATCCTTTATAAAGACTATAGATCCAATCCTACTTTGGAAACAATTCCAATAAAAATCAATTACTAAATATAATAAAATCCTAAGATAAAACTTTCTAAATAAATCAATATCAATCCCTAATTATTAGCTACTGCTTTATTCAAAATAGAGAGAACGATCTGGAATCATTATATTTAATGGGTCTTCTGCCAAAACTTTTGGGCCTGTGGGCTGGCCTGTCATGGATCTGGCCCGCATCATATTTGTTGCTACTTTTTAGCTGCTTCTTTTATTTATTTCGCATTTTCTTTTTCAACTTTCTGTTAAGTCTGATAGAACCTATATTAAGTTCTTTCCATAACTGACTGAATTGGACTAGGGAAAGGCTAAAAGGAATTATTTTTGGAAACATCTGTAATTTATACCAAAACAAATACCATTTATGTTGATCTAACTATATAGTCAACCTCCTTGACTGGTGCTATAGATGCCAGTTTTTGAATGACTGATAAAACCGGAAGTATGTTACAACAAAAAGAAAACAGAAAAAAAAAATTCTTAGATCTAACCTTTATTCAAAAATCTTAAATCTCTCATTGTTAAGTTATTTTCAGCGGATCGATGTCATCTCTGGATAGTCTTTTCTCTAGTTTGCTTTTGAGATGGGTTTCCATTATGAGGGAGTTTGAAAATATAAGAGCATATGGCATTATCCCTAATTGGGAGGCTACGTTATGTTGTGGTACTCCTAGGTGAGGAAGTTGGTGTGTAGGATTCCTCCCCATGAAAGAGTGTTGAAATTTAATGTTGATAACCAGCTAGAGGGAAACCAAGAACAACTAGTATAGGACGGGTTGTGGAGATGTTGTTCGCATTCTCTAAACATGTAGGTGTTAAAGAAACATATGAAACAGGAGTTTTGGCAACATTAGAGGTGCTTTGGATGTTTATGTAACATTTTCAAGACACGCAGGTGGAGGAAAGCCACCCATTCAATGCCATTCCTCATCTTCCACTGTGGGCCCTTGGAGATTTCATTCTATCTTAGGTTGTCTTCTTTGATTGCAGTGGAGTTTAAGCACAATGTTGTGATCAGTGGGTGATTTGTCGGATACTTTGGCCAAGCAAGGAGTGGATTGTTATTATATTCCATTGATTTGCCTTTGTAACTTCGTGCTTCTGTCTTGTTCTTGCTTGGTATAAATGCTTTTATACCATTTCTCTCTTGTATTACATTGCTCTTAATAAAATTTCTTGCTAATGATTAAAAAAGAGGAACAATTACATAATATCAGATGATGATGGAGGAATTGAATTCTTCTTTAGTATCTGATGAAGGAGTCAAATTCTTCTTTACTTCAAGTAAAGATTCATCACCCAACCTTCAAACCATCATCATTTACCAATAACAAGCTGGATCCTAACCTAGAATCTAATTCTCAACAACCCATCTCTAAATTCATCCAAACTTCAATCTACAAACAAACATCAACTTCACTACTTAACAGAGAATTCCATCCAATCCCATCAGAAAACAATTCCCACCCCCCAATTCAAGCACTGTTACTGACAATTCATAAAAACAAAAAACAAAAGTCAGAGATGAAAATGAACCCAATTGAGATTACCATACCAGTAACAAAATACGACCGCTGGAAGTCCTCTTTGATGGTTTCCACAACCCCATCACGCGAAATGGGTCCAGAAGCATCAGCACCGGAGACATCGAGATGGCGGTCCGGATTCCGGGACTCCGGTGGCGACCGGAAGAAGGAAGCGGCGATCCCGAGCAGTTCGGATCCGTACCACGCCAGCTTGAGCACTGCATTGTCGGATTGCGAGTCGTCTCGGTCGGGCGGAGACGTTGGGCGCCTCGCATTGCATTGGAAATTACAAAATTTTGGGGGAGACTGAGTGGATTTGTGTCGGAAATGGAGAAAGTGTGGAGTGAGAGAGGGGTAGAGCAAAGATGACATGTTAATGTTATGCTGTGGAAGTGGAAGAATGTAGGATGATTTTGTGCCTCATTGATTTTGTTGGTTTGGGTTTTGAAATAACAATAAGATGAGTGGTGGAGGATGAGTAAAATATAAGCACCGGTAGGGAATGCAATGGGCCGAGTTTAAATGGATACCAACTCCCGCCCCGCTCGTATTAGGGGCAGTTTTGGTTGTGTGTGGATAGGGTTAAGGTCAGGGTATGGTTTTCGATACACTAACCCAAGTCAGGTTTAGAAGCGGGTTTGGATTTTGGGTGTGTCAACCCGCACACCCCCACATATCTTTACTTTATATATTATTAAGTAAGATTTTGTATATGAAATTTCATTAGTGCTAATGGGTTTCAAATCTTCCCTTTAAACTATTCACCGCCCTCCACATGGATATATAAAAACCAGAGTCAGGTCCGGATCAGGTCGGGTCGACCTGCTATTAATACTAGATTTATCCTGAGTGAGACTTGGTTTTGGGTGATGAAAGCCGCTCATTTTACATGGGTCTCTCTATATTGGAACTGGCCCAAGTGTCAAAGTTATTTTGGGTGGAAAATATAACCATGTTATGTAGATGATTGATTCATTGGTTCTTGTTATTCAGATTATAATGTAAATTGGATCAGTTCATATAAAGGGACTAGAAATTTTTCGTGCCTAAAGGCACGACGCACCACCGGACTTGGATATGCCTCAGACCGACCGAACCTAAGTTTCCATGCGTCTCGAAAGCAAGTCCAACCATAAAATGGATTCCACAAAAAAAAATCCAATTGATTGCCAAATGATATAATTCCATTCATTAATTTATTCTTAACAAAACTGAATCATGAAATCTTTCACCTAATTTGCTCATCTCATCTTCTCATCTTGGTCCCATCTCATTATCAATGAAGTAGTGCTTTTTTTTAAAAAAATGAAGAATGGATGGCAATACCTGTAAATAACTCAAACTTGCTGACCCTCTTTGCTTTTGATGGGGATGGCAAAAACTTGTAAATTTCTCCAACTTTTAGCCCCTTTTCTTTTAAATGAAAGATGGATGGCAATACTTGTAAATAACTCTAACTTGCTGCCCCCTTTTGCATTCCCCTCTTAAATCAAAGGGTCTAAAATATCCCTTGGATTTATGTACATAGATCCAAGGGTCCAAAATGTCTTAGGATTCAAAGCCTCTCCCATATTATATAGATGTGTGTGATATGAATGGATTTGGCCGCACTAGGGTGAGTCCGACGTAAGTATAGATTAAGTTTTAGTTGGTAAGTTGAAGCACTAGATGAGATCTGTGGATCTTTTTTATTGGGTGCTTATCCCTTTTCATGCAGCAGGGAGGTTGAAATACTGATTTAAAAGCCCGCATAAGTGGAAAGAGAATGTCTACTCATATGGGAAAAGTGGCACATAATCCTTGGATAGCCCAATGATGTACTGGTAGCCAACCAACTGGGCAGCCCATTTAATATGCGTTTCTCCACCATGATCGTAGTCAAGGATTGACTCTCACTAAATAGTTATTCATTACTAGTACCTTTATAACTCGTTAATATAATTTACCATTACCGATAAAAAAAATATTTGTTCATTACGTGACAAACTTGAGGAAACACATATTTTGGGGAAGCACTTGACTAGACCCAAATTAAAGCCATTTATAGGTTAGGGTTAGAAAGGAAGAAAAAAGGAGAAGTGTGCCGACAACTCCGATGCGGGTGTCACGCCTCTACCGGGGAGGAGATATGGAGCTTTGCAGTGTGCTATCAGTGTGCCCTCAAAAACCACTGGTTCTTCTCTGGCTAGTTATGGAGGAATTTCCTTTCCCCCGCTGAAATGGGACACATCTATTCAGGTTATGCACAAGGACAATTCGTCTATGATGCTGTGTCACTTGAATCTAGGTCTATGCTCGAGGAGGGTAGATGGGGAAGAATCGGAAGCTCGCCCATACCTGGCTGAGGGTTCTCCAATTGACTGGTTACCTTCCAAAATGAAAGAATGTGGTCATATAGTTAGACTTCAGGCCTCTGAGACTAAAGACTAAGTGTAAACAAAAAGAGAAATGAAAAGGCTTGCTACTTCTATCAATTATGACAATGGCAGGGGCAATTCTGCTGGACTATGGTGCAATAAGAGGGAGTCGAAGAGGACTCAGGGGGACGTACCAGGTTGCAAATGAAGATTATATCTTGGAATGTTCGTGGCTTGAGGGGTGCAGGTCGTAGATTAGTAGTTAAGGACCTTATTTATAACAATAAAGTTCAGATTGCATTGATTCAAGAGTCTAAGATGGCCTCAATGACAGAGAAAATTGTTAGAGAGGTGTGGGGTAGCTGAAAGTCCAAGGGATCCTAACCCTAAAGGGGGGGTGAATAGGGTGAGCTACAACTAGTGACCAACTATGACCAATTTTAACTTAATTAAATCAATTAGTCACATGTGATGTTTAATCAAACAAAATGCAGAAGCTTAAACAAACACAATCATCACAATGCAATGACCACAACACAAGATTTATAGTGGTTCGGCCTCAATGCCTACATCCACTACCGACTTGAGACTCAACACTCCACCGGATTTCCACTATTAGGGTTTTCAAAAGGCTAAGTAATAACCTCTACAATATGCTTTCCAAGGATAAGCAATAACCTTACAATGTTGTTTTTCTAGGCTAAACAACAACCTATACACAATGCTTTTAAATGGCTAAGCAATAACCTTACAAGTAAATGATTTCTCTCAAAGAAAGTGTATTCACAAAACACTCTAAGAGATTACAATTTAAGCTCAAATAAATTGCCTCTAAATAGGCGGATATGAAATTGTAAAACTAACTCACACAACACACTAAGAAATGCAAAGATGAATGCTTATGGGGTGTGTGTGTGTAGAACTTCAATCAAGTTAAAATTAAGTCCGATGAATTTTATGCTTAAAGCATTTCAAAGTTTAAAGCACATAAAAGATATGATTGAAGTCAAATGCAAATCACTTGAACAATTACAAACTTGTGAATGATATGAAAATATAAAGATCACAAGTTGTATGAAAATAATAAAGACTAATCAAGTGATGCATGTGTAATGTTGTTTTCAAAAACAAAGGTTTAACTAAAGTTCAAAAGAGATTGAAAACAACAATGAAGATTCAAATAAGTAAATAAATCATGCCATAAAAGGAATCAAGGATTTTGCAAAGCATGATTAACAAAGTTTATAAAACAAACTTGGTTTGAATCAAGAAGTAGAATCCAATACAAATAAATCAAAGATTAAATATGATAAGGATTCAAAACATCATTGTTATCATGCTAAAAATCATTTACCAAAGATTTAAAACAAAGCATATAACAAATGATAAAGAGAGGTAAAGCTTACTTAGAGATTTAACTTCATTAATCCAAACTTGAGCTTTACTAATGACCCCCTTGATCTCTCTTAGTTCATCCCCTTTTTCTTCTCTCCAAACTCCTCAAAGAGTGCTTAGAAGCTCTAAATTGTTCAACATTTTTTCAATGGGAATGAACTCATATTTATAGTCAAAAAGTGACTACAGGCGTGTCTTCAGTCGACCCCATAGACTGCTCGGTCGACCAGCCCTTCAACGGGCAAAAAAATGACCGTTTGAAAAAATCTGTAATGGTCACATTTTGGTCAAACTATAGTGTCTTCGGTCGACCTACCATTGGCTCGGTCGACCTACTACACTGCAGGTCAACCGGGACAAAAAATTTCCCATTTTTGCATATTTTCAAAGATTTTCTTGTGGCGATTTTTTGGGCCATTAAATCAAGCATAGAAACATGATTTTAAATCATTCTAAGAGGTTTAAAAACATGAAATATAAAAAGCCTAAAATGATTAGAAAGTTTTAAAACCATAGGCTTGCTTGATATATAAAAATTCTTTTTCAAATTAAATGCATCCAAGGGTTAAAATCAAGACATGCATGAAACATAAGATTTGAAAGATTTAAAACCATGCAAGTGAAAACCAAGATTTCAAGTATTTCAAAATCAATGCATGTGTGAGAATTCAAATGATGCTAAAATGATAATGCATCTATCAAGTTGCAATATACAAAAATCCTAACAATCTCCCCCTTTGCAATTTGATGGCGAACCTTACTCACACTAAATCTTCACACATTGTCTTCAGCTCCTCCTTGGCTGGACGACGCTTGAAATCTCTTTGGATGCTTCCTTTGTCTTGGCTTGGGCTTTAGCTCTTTTCCTTCATTCTCCTTGATGCTTGGGGCTTGATCATTCTTCAAGCTTTCTTTTCTTCATTGGTCAAGCATCTTCTTTAGCTCCAAGCTTTCTTCTATCTTCTCTCCCCCTTTGTCCATGCACTCTCTTCTTTTGGCAAGATGAGCATTCTCTCTCCCTTTGAAGAAGATCATACAATGTCTCTCCCCCTTTGACATTGAATTGCACATCTCTCCCTTTTGCAACTTGAGCACTCTCTTCCCCTTATTCTCTCAATTTTCTTTCCCTTAATTATCTTCCCCTTTGACATTAAATTGCAAAGGTATCAATTGAAGAGGGGTACCTACACACATGAAATAAGGAAAATACCTTTTAGTAGCACCTGTTAACAAAAGAATTCGAAAATGAAATACATAATAGGTTTTCATGCATGGGTAGTAAGCTTATAAGGGTATCAGAGCTAATATAAGGGTGAATTTGTTCAAAACTAATACTTCCTATAAAGTTTTACTCCCCCTCAATCCATACTTCTCCTTTTGTCAAACATTTGACAAGAATATAACTATTTGGTGTAAGAAGATGGTTTAACCAATTGAGGGTTAACTTCAAGTGAAGGATTAGATTCCAAATGACTAATAAGCTCAATATGATCAAATTACCAATATAGAGCAAGGTCATGGAGAAAAGCAATCATGGATATCAATCGAAATAAAGAATATCAATTGAGATTTAAGGATATGACTATTAACTCAATCACTATAAAATGGATTTAAAAAGAATATAACTACTAGGAATGATCCAATTTTGAGCTATCCATGATGAAATGGGTTTTACTAAACATAGCATCAAATAATATAACTATAAAAATCATATGCTATGTAAGTTTTGAAATCATTTCATATATTCATTAAATATAACTATCATGAGCAAGATGAGTGAAATGAAATTCAAACATGAAGCCTACCTCAACCATAAACCAACCAAGATTATGAATACATAAACATGGTGGTCATGTGATTTACCTATAAATGCATGAGACGTGGCAAACATGAAGATTATGATGCTAGTAAAATATGACAAATATAAAATCAAGCATCATAAAAGAACATTCATCACTTTTAAATAATATAACTAAAGGGTATGGTGATGAACAAAAGAAATTGCATAAAAAGATATAACTTTAAAAAATATGCAATTTTAAAAGTGTCAAATCATATGAAACAACATCTAAGACATCCATCAAATAATAGATATAACTATGAAATACAAGGAATGGATATCAAAGAGGTTCATATGATTAAGAACACTAATATGAGGTTGAAACATGTAAGAATGACATCACAAGGAAAATACACATGAATCAACAACATAACCAGCCATAATAACTAGAAAGCATAAAGGATGGGTTTGAGAGTTCTAGTATGGTTTCTACAAATGTGACTAAGATCACAACCATACAAGAACTAAATGACATTTGCATAGAGATGATCAATTAAAATCAAGATCTAACATGTAAAAACTCCAATCTAGCAAATGTACTATGAGAATCAAGAAACATTATCACTATGCATTGAAAAGATGCACAAGTCTATATATTGAATGCAGAACTATTTCATGATTCACAAATCATACAAATCAATTTGCACATAAAAGAAAGTAACTAGAAGAGCAAAGAAAGCAAATTGTTTGTAACAATATTAATTTCCATTTCTAATAAGATGATAAAAGCAAATGCATAAGGAAATGACAACATGGAACATGCTTTGAAAAGTATAACTAAAGAAGTTTTAAAGCAATTCCATTCAAACAATCTTCAAATCATAAACAAAATCCAACAATGGACAAAATTAGTATGAAAATGAAGATAAAACATTTTTCAATTTGTATTCCAAAGAATATAACTACAAGGGCTCATACAAATTGAACATATATTTTCCATACCAAAGGATATAATTAGTAAGATCATAGAAAACTTAAATCGATTCAAATCATTTGTTTTTAAAGAAAAATCTTACTTTAACATTCAAACAAATGATTTTGCAAAATCAATTGATTATGTAGGATCTAGCTATGAAAGCTTTTGAAACCATAATCAATTGAACATGTAGAAATGCATTGCAAGATATATAACTATATGTAAGCAAAAAGCAAATCTAACATGAGAAAATTATAATCAAAGTGATTTTGAAAACCATGATATTTAACTAGAATGGTGCAAGAAGACAAAATCAAATGATTACAAATAAACATTGCATTTAAAGAAATGTAACTAATGAAAGAACATAAATGCAAATGAACATGACCAACAAAAAGATTTAACTAAAAAGCATGGTTGGTCAAAGAGGTCCAAGGCCTTAAGGTTTGTCTAAGTATATAACTTTAGGAATCCACCTAAGGTCTTGAGAGGTTTGGTCTTTGAGGTCTAGGTTTAAAATCCCACCAACTTTAGGAGATTTGACTTGATAAATTTTCAATTTAGACTTATCACCATGATCTTTAGATTTAACTAAATTTGGCTTAGGTTGGTGATTAGTCTTTTGAGGTTGGTGAGTTTGTTTGTTAGGGGATTGGTATACTTTTCTTTTCTTCTTATTTCCTCCATTTATTTGACTTTTGAATTTGAGATTTAACTTTGCAACTTTCTTCAAAAGTTCTTTCATTTATTGAGTTATGGGAGGAAGATTGAGAAGCTTTTTGTTAATAGATTCTTTTAGAGTTGGTTTAACTTGTTTAACCTTTTTAGAATCTATTTTAGGAGACTCCTTTTTAATAGGTTTTACTTGTTTATTCTTCTTGGAGTCTTCCTTGGTTTTTAGTGTCTTAACCATCATAAAATTTGATTTTACTTCCTTTGGTTCAAAAATGATTTTAGACACATGGCTTCTTCTTGATTTGCACTCAAACCTAAAATGTACTTCAATGCCACAATAATTGCATTTAGTCATGGGCAAGGAGGAATGAGTACTAGAGAATGGGGACTCACCTTTCACAAAAGTGTTGGTGAATTTAGGGTCATATGTAGTATTCCTATCAAAATCAAGACCCATCCTATCTCTTTGAGATTTACCCAATTTAAATAACTTTTCAAATTTCTCTTCACTTTGGGTAAACTTACACTCATACTTTTGTTTATAGCTTTCAAGTTGAGTGACTTGTTCTTTAAGGGTTTAATTTTCATTTTTAACTTTTGTTAATTCAATTTCAATTCCCTTAAAGTTGTTTAGCTCTTCATGGGCAAGATTCAATTCATTTTTAAGTTCATTAGCAACATTAGATCCAAGTTCTAGAGTTTTTAAATTACTTTGAGCATTAGACAAGTTTTCATTGGAAATGGTCAACTTGGATTTTAAATAGTTAATGTTTTCATCTTGCCTTTTTATTGTATCTCTTAGATTTAAATTTTCCTTATTAAGACCATCACAATTTATCTTAATCTCATTTAGTTCATTTTGAGTATTAGATAAATTTTCTTTAGATCAGATAGTCAACTTGGATTCAAAATTGTTAATGTCTTTATCTTGCCTTTGATCTCTTAATTTAGAATTTTCCTTATTAAGATTGTCATAACCTATCTTTAAATCTTTTAATTCATATTGAGCATTATATAGGTTATGTAAAGAGATCATGAACTTAGATTCTACACAATTTATTACTTCATCTTTCTCTCTAAGTTCATCTTTTGAAGAGACTAAATCTTTGTTTAGCCTTTTAGATTCTTCTTTTAATCTTTTATTCTTCTTAGAAAGCTCTAAGGATAATGTGCACAATTCCTCATAAGCTTGTTCAATATCATTTTCATTTTCTTCTTCTTTTAATTTAACTTGGGATTCATTAATTTCAATGTTTGAATCTCCAATAGAAGGAAGAATGAGGGGTCTATAAGAATCTACCAAAGAATCTATAAAGACTAAACTAGTGGAATCCATTCTTATGATTTTCATGAAAGTACAACACTAGGGTTTTAACTCTAGGTTTTTACACCTAATCAAGAGTTCCAAACACTTGATCCTAAAAATAGAACAACTTGGCTCTGATAACAATTGAAAGTCCAACGGATCCTAACCCTAGAGGTGGGGTGAATAGGGTGAGCCACAACTAGTGACCAACTATGACCAATTTTAACTTAATTAAATCAATTAGTCACATGTGATGATTAATCAAACAAAATGCGGAAGCTTAAACAAAATCAATCACCATAATGCAATGACCACAACACAAGATTTATAGTGGTTCGGCCTCAATGCCTACATCCACTACCGACTTGAGACTCAACACTCCACCGGATTTCCACTATTAGGGTTTTCAAAAGGCTAAGCAATAACCTCTACAATATGCTTTCCAAGGATAAGCAATAACCTTACAATGTTGTTTTTCTAGGATAAACAACAACCTATACACAATGCTTTTAAATGGCTAAGCAATAACCTTACAAGTAAATGATTTCTCTCAAAGAAAGTGTATTCACAAAACACTCTAAGAGATTACAATTTAAGCTCAAATAAATTACCTCTAAATAGGCGGATATGAAATTGTAAAACTAACTCACACAACACACTAAGAAATGCATAGATGAATGCTCATGGGGTGTGTGTGTGTAGAACTTCAATCAAGTTAAAATTAAGTCTGATGAATTTTATGCTTAAAGCATTTCAAAGTTTAAAGCACATAAAAGATATGATTGAAGTCAAATGCAAATCACTTGAACAATTACAAACTTTTGAATGATATGAAAATCTAAATATCACAAGTTGTATGAAAATAATAAAGACTAATCAAGTGATGCATGTGTAATGTTGTTTTCAAAAACAAAGATTTAACTAAAGTTCTAAAGAGATTGAAAACAACAATGAAGATTCAAACAAGTAAATAAATCATGCCATAAAAGGAATCAAGGATTTTGCAAAGCATGATTAACAAAGTTTATAAAACAAACTTGGTTTGAATCAAGAAGTAGAATCCAATACAAATAAATCAAAGATTAAATATGATAAAGATTCAAAACATCTTTGTTATCATGCTAAAAATCATTTACCAAAGATTTAAAATAAAGCATATAACAAATGATAAAGAGAGGTAAAGCTTACTTAGAGATTTAACTTCATTAATCCAAGCTTGAGCTTTACTAATGACCCCCTTAATCTCTCTTAGTCCATCCCCTTTTTCTTCTCTCCAAACTCCTCAAAGAGTGCTTAGAAGCTCTAAATTGTTCAACATTTTTTCAATGGGAATGAACTCATATTTATAGTCAAAAAGTGACTGCAGGCGTGTCTTCGGTCGACCCCATAGACAGCTCGGTCGACCTGCCCTTCAACGGGCAAAAATATGACCGTTTGAAAAAATCTGTAACAGTCATATTTTGGTCAAACTATAGTGTCTTCAGTCGACCTACCATTGGCTCGGTCGACCTACTACGCTGCATGTCAACCGGGACAAAAAATTCCCATTTTTGCATATTTTCAAAGATTTTCTTGTGGGGATTTTTTAGGCCATTAAGAATCAAGCATGGAAACATGATTTTAAATTATTCTAAGAGGTTTAAAAACATGAAAAATAAAAAGCCTAAAATGATTAGAAAGTTTTAAAACCATAGGCTTGCTTGATATATAAAAATTCTTTTTCAAATTAAATGCATCCAAGGGTTAAAATCAAGACATGCATGAAACATAAGATTTGAAAGATTTAAAACCATGCAAGTGAAAACCAAGATTTCAAGTATTTCAAAATGTGTGAGAATTCAAATGATGCTAAAATGATAATGCATCCATCAAATTGCAATATACAAAAATCCTAACAGTAGCAAATTTATGAAGTGGGTTACTCTAGAAGCGATTGGCTCAACGGGAGGGATTCTTATGCTTTGGGATAGTAGGCATGTTGCAGTATGTAATAGCTCGAAAGGGGAGTTCTCTGTTTCTGCAGAAGTTGAGGATCTAGCTACTAACAAGAAATGGTTGATTATCTCGGTGTATGGTCCAATTCTTATTCCAAGAGGCCAGATCTGTGGAGGGAGCTGGATGCCATTAAAGGGAGGTGGAATGGTGCCTCGTGTATGTGAGGTGACTGGAATGTAGTCTGGTTTCCTAGTGAGAAGTTGGGAGGTTCCCATCTCATTCCTGTGATGAATTCCTTTTCAGATTGGATCAACTCTCACTCCTTTGTTGATCTCCAACTAGGAGGGGCCTTTTTTACATGGTCCCACCACCAATCGCCACCATCTATCAAGACTAGATAGTGTCACGCCCCGAAACCGGGACCTGCAGCGAACCGATCTCGGGGTGCGAAATTTTGGAATAATTTGAAACTTTTTGTTATAGTTCCCAAGATCCGCGTGAATGAGGATAATCACATCCCAACACAATCAGAGTATATTTTTCGCGGAAGCTAAACATGGTGTTACGACCCGGAATCCGTGGCCATCGGGTTCCGTGTCGTACGCAACCAATATCACAAAGCCATCAATAAACAGACTGGCGTAAATTGTAAATCATAGAACACTGAGCTGGTAGTAACAAATCTATTATTTCCCATATTCAAATTACAATTAACAAGTGTCTTAATTACAAACCCAAAAGAAAAAGGCTGATAAAGCCATACAAAAATATAACCAACTAAACAGAAATACTACCCTCAAAGGTTTAATACGAACTCCGGTGCCAAGCTTGACATCTAGATGATATCAATGGGCAGCCTCTCACGTCAGACCGGCGGTCCCACCGCCTCCTCTGATCAAACACCTAAAAACCAAAAAGAGAAGAAACTGGCACCAAACAAAAAGGGTCAGACACGACGGTCTGGCAAGCAAATAATCAAGTAATATGAAATAAAAGAACATACATAAAACCTGACGAAATCATCGTAAAACCAAATGAAGAGTCTAAACAATAATGGCAATAAAGCATGCTAAACGATCGAAAGACCGAACATAAATGTCAAAACAAGTAAAAGAGCAATATCAGATGTACGAATATCTCGAAAAGATAAAAGCCCGCATCAAACATTTAATCGTCGGAAATACATTTCAAATCCTGAATAATAGCGACAATATGATAAAGATCGATATCGTAGACATTAAACAAATCTGAGCATAAAAAGTATAACCAACGAGAATCACAAACTAAAGCAATATACAGATAAAACACTGGCAACCACAAATAGCTAAATCCTCCTATTACCGAAGTAATAAGAGCAGACAGAGCGTAGCCACTGAACGTGGTACTAAAATGGGATCAGAACCGTAGCCATACAAATGGGACCAGCAGATCAAAAGTATCAGAACCGTAGCCATACAAATGGGACCGGCAGATAGTTACCGTTGCCATGGTCGGTACAGACAGAATCCAAGCTGCAGCTGGCGGACAGATTAAAGATCCCAAGCCGGGTGATCAGCCCGACAAGGTGACCTAAGCCTAGTGGTGCCTTTAGTTTTCAAACTCAAACAGATACAAATCTAACATAATACTAATCCCTTTGGCTCAGGGGCTCACACCACATAGCTCTGGCCCCGTCTTGCCTCGGGGTTTTATTTTCGGAATCATAGCCTCTTTGGCTCATGGGCTCGCACCACATAGCTCTGGCCCCGTCTTGCCTCGAGGTTTTTATTTTCAAATACTAGTGTTGTCAAAACAATAGTCTTATCGAAGAAATCCCGAATGTAACGAACATACTCAATCTCTTTTCAAATCGAATCAGAGAAAACATACGAATATCTCTGGTAAACCGTTCAAATACGCATCAAGGTGATTTGTATAAAATCATACGATCAACCCTTTCGAACATGGGAAGACACATGATTTTATAACAAATCATCGATGCTATTTAAATTAGTTCACCAAAGAAAACAAATACAAATTCAAATACCAATACAAATACATTTTTCTGACTTGAAGTGGAATGGATAGTGGAGAATGACTTAATGACTTACCAAGGAACCATCTCAATGCACATTTAACCTTTCAACATCGATTAGTAAAGAGTGTGTTTGATGCCAATGAAAATCCATAATGTTTAAATGATAAAGTGCGCATTGAGACATGAAAGGTTCCCGGATAATTTCACATACACTCATTCTCACATCATTCCCATTTCACAAATTTCCAAGCATCACAAACAATCCCAAATCTCATTAAAACAGGCCCACAGTTGGCCTTAAACCGAGCCCAAAACAGTCCTTAATAACAGTCCAAAAACTACTCTTAAATGGCCCACAAAACAAGTTTTCAAATCAGCCAAAACTAATCTTAAGATGGCCCACAATACAAACCTTAAAACAGCCCAAAACTGAACCTAAGATGGCCCACAAACAAACTTTAAAACACAACCCCAAAACTAACCTGAACCAGTTCCACAAAACAAGTTTTGAAACAGCCCAAAACTAAACTTTGAATGGCCCAATAAACAGTTTTTAAAACGGCCCAAAACTGAACTTGAATTGCCCACAAAACAGATTTTCAAATCAGCCCAAAACTAGACTTGAACCAGGCCCACAAACAGATTTTAAAACAGCCCAAAACTGAACCTTAATCAAGCCCACGAAACAGGTTTTAAATCAGTCCAATGTCAGGCCCAAAGGCGACCCAATATCAGATCTGAAATGGCCCAAAAACTGATTTGAATCCGGCCCAAGGAAGCCCCAAACAATCCGGCCCACAAACAATCCAAACTCGGGCCCAAACCCGAGCCCAGACTGAGCTGGGCTCGCTCGAGCGGACCCAGGTCCGCTCGAGCGGACCCAGACAGAAGCTGGGTCGTTCGAGCGAGGGCCAGGCAGTGCCTGGTCCGCTCGAGCGGCCCAGTGGGTCGCTCGAGCGGACTGGGCCTGCCCAGTCCAGCCCGGCAGTGCAGATTTTCCATTTCTTTGCATTTTTTTTTCTGATTTTTCTTTCCTTTCCTTCCATACAAAATTCCACAATACTTTGGGCCCTTTCTTGACCTTCTAAACTCCTCAAATCACCATCCATGATCCAACCAATTGATCAAACACAACACTTTTTCAAAGATCAAAGTTTTTTCCCTTTCATTGGACACCATACTTAACACACAAGGAAGACAAATTTTTCAAGATGATTAAAGTGAAAACCAAATTCCCAACTCATTGTACAATAGCAACATAAATGAAAATCAATATAACCTTGCTTCATTCATTCAAAGTAAATCCATAATTAATAAAGGATTAGAACAACATGAGGAAAAACCATGGAACCAAACAAGAAACCTACAAACATCATATTAATTGAAAATTTCACTTGCCTTGGTCAAGAGAAGATGCAAAAACACTCCATAAAAGTCCTCTTATGGCCTCAAGCTCCACAATTACAAAACCCCCAAAATAGCTCAAAAGAAACCCTAGAAAACCAATCATTTTCAAAACTCCATGAAAACCCATTGCATGTGGGATTAACACACTCCAAATGGAGAGGAAAACAAGAATCTCAAGAAAAGAAAACCATTGCTAACCTTTGGGTGTTCCAAACAAGAAGAAGGGCTTGAAGAGGAGGGTTGTCCTAGCCCAATGTTCTTGAAAATGGGGTCTTTGGAATGCTTGAGAGTTGGGGAAGAAGAAGGTGAGATCAAATCTCTACTTTTCACTCAAAAATGTGATTGCAAGAAGAGAGAGAAAGTGCTGGAAAAAGGGGCAAACCCTAGGCTCAAGAGTTGCTGGAAAACAAATGAAGGAAGAAGAATAAGGGTTCCCCTTCTTATAAGGTAAGTCTTGTGGGCCCCGGTCTTCATCAAGCTAAAAATGGTATATGCGGGCCCCGAATGAAAACGACGAAGAAGACAAAAATGATCAGCGAAATTTCTACTTTCCAAAAAGTATATTTTCCCCAATTTCTGAAATTTTCGAAATTCATGGACAGATTTAGTGAAAATGTCATTTTGCCCATTTTCCTCGAAAAACGTGATTTCTGAGTATCAAATCAAAATGATCAAAACATGAAAGTTGTTAAACTTCATAAAATGAGTCAAAATACACCAAATCCAGAATTTTTAGAAATCCAAAGTAATTTCTCATAAAAATACAAATCATATTGACCGGGTCAAACCAAAGTCAACGGTCTCAAAATCTCCAAGGTTATGGAAAAATCCGGTCAAACTCAAAAACGCGGTCAAACTAAATCAAATCTCGCTTAAAAAGCCAAACCACGATTAAATCAATACTAAACAAAAGAACTGGGGTCGGGATCTTACATCCTCCCCCCTTAGAACCCATTTGGTCCTCCAAATGGCTTAAACCAAATCAAAATAAAAAACCCAAAGGACAAAAGAAAACACTGACACGCTATGCTAGACCTCGGCAACTGAGAGACTCTCTGACCAAACTGGTGTGCAACAATTCTTTTAAGCATCCTTGGTGTCATCTGTCGTTCCTGCACTGAATCATTTCTTTTTCTCACCTTGTCAGTCACTGTCGGTCTAAGAAACTGCAAGTTCTGTCTCTTTCTATCACTTGGAATTTTGTGCCTTAAGTCCTTCAAAGCTGTACACGGTGCTCCCGATGCTTGTACAAAGATGTGATCATATACATGTTTTCTCTGAAATAAATCTCTACTTCGAAAATCCTGGAATTCCATATACCTACTTACACTGTACCATTCAGATTCTTGGCTCCAAGAATACCGTCAATCCTCCTTCATTCTGAAATCATAACTCCAAATTCTAATCTTTCTGTGATGTACTCTGAATTCTTGCCCACAACTGATTCTATCTACCTGCTGCTCTTGATCTCTTAGATACGGTGTTATCAACAAAACATATCTGCCAAATCTGATGTTAATCCCCGAAGAACTGAAACTTCCAATCCCTGTCTTGAATGATGTTGATTCTCTCGTAGATCCAACTTTGTCCTCAACTGAACTAGTACACATCCGGACATTCATCATCCCTTCACTTCATACACCTCCGAACTCCAACCAAAGGCTACTACAACTCATCCATTCAATGCGAAACAAATCTTAAAATTTTAAACATAGGGACTAAAACTATTACTTAGCTAAATCTCATTACTTTAAAACATAGTAGAAACCGAACCTTCAAATTATCAAGTAGAACTTAATAAATAAAGTTTATCAAAGTTTGAATATGAAACAACATTATTCGTTTTGAAATTCCTATTTTCATAACTCAACAAATCCTTGAAATACTCAACAATTTCAAATTAGGATTTCAAAAATAAATTAAATTCATGTAGTATGACCGTACCTTAAGTTTTATTGGAAATCCATTTCCAACCAAACATGTATAAAATCTCAAAATCGTCAAGGTTTTGAAATGTAAGTGTCAATATTTAAGAAAATTAAAACAAGAGCGAGATTCCAAGGTCATTGCAAGATAATATCTTATGAAGATTAAACAAAAATTTCGAAACACAAGACCTTATGAAAACAAAAATCATGTGACTCATGAAAAGAGTATAATAACATAGTTTTTAATTCAAAATAAGCCTCAAAGAAGAAACATAAATCCATTTTTAAACACTACAAGGATAAATCATAGATATTAATGAAAACATAACAAAGATGAAAATGTCAAGAAAATCATTTTAAATAAGAAATGGACATCCAAATTACTGAGGTACTCCCTTGCATCTGCACGCTGTCCAATCCAATACCTTAAAAGTCGGTGAAATCCATAAGGTTTCCTCTACTGCCAAAAGTTATCTTGACTACAACTAGCCATCCACTTGGTATTGCCTCTGAAAACTGCACTGGCAAAGCTACAAGTTATAGAAATTCTCAACCAAAATTATGACAAGGCTTATCGAACCCGGAAATTCCTGAGTTTCTAGCTCTAGCTTCCAACCTTACTAACTAAAAATCACTTCTCCCTTCATAAAAATCGACAACTAATGTGTCTCCTGCAGTCCTTCATCTTGAAAAGATGGTCTGAGTTCACCCAAAAATCCACATTTACTTACCTTGGTATGCTGCATGATGATCTTCAATTAACTGAGAGAGGATCTTCAACTACTGCTCGAGTCCAACTCTGACGGGCAAATGCACAAGTCTTCTCTCAATAACCACATTGAAAATGCTGAAGGCTGAAAGTCTGCTGACGTTCTCCGAAAACACATACTAAATCCACGAGGTTCTCAGTCTCCGACACAAGCACAGACAAAAGACACTGAACAAGAGTATGGAGACTTTAAATTCTCCACCACTAAGGAGGAAATTTGGTCATCCAAATCTCCTAACAACAAGAACTAAAAGACAAGACAAGCAAAATCTCCCGAACTGAAAGAAAAGCCGACTCAAATCCAAAGAAACAAAGACACGAGAAAAAAAATCGACACAATCTAACGAATCCTCACCACACGTCTTAATGTCTCTAGAGTATTTTATTTCCTAGAAACTAACCAGCTCTGATACCAAACCTGTCACGCCCCGAAACCGGGACCTGCAGCGAACCGATCTCGGGGTGCGAAATTTTGGAATAATTTGAAACTTTTTGTTATAGTTCCCAAGATCCGCGTGAATGAGGATAATCACATCCCAACACAATCAGAGTATATTTTTCGCGGAAGCTAAACATGGTGTTACGATCCGGAATCCGTGGCCATCGGGTTCCGTGTCGTACGCAACCAATATCACAAAGCCATCAATAAACAGACTGGCATAAATTGTAAATCATAGAACACTGAGCTGGTAGTAACAAATCTATTATTTTCCATATTCAAATTACAATTAACAAGTGTCTTAATTACAAACCCAAAAGAAAAAGGCTGATAAAGCCATACAAAAATATAACCAACTAAACAGAAATACTACCCTCAAAGGTTTAATACGAACTCCGGTGCCAAGCTTGACATCTAGATGATATCAATGGGCAGCCTCTCACGTCAGACCGGCGGTCCCACCGCCTCCTCTGATCAAACACCTAAAAACCAGAAAGATAAGAAACTGGCACCAAACAAAAAGGGTCAGACACGACGGTCTGGCAAGCAAATAATCAAGTAATATGAAATAAAAGAACATACATAAAACCTGACGAAATCATCGTAAAACCAAATGAAGAGTCTAAACAATAATGGCAATAAAGCATGCTAAACGATCGAAAGACCGAACATAAATGTCAAAACAAGTAAAAGAGCAATATCAGATGTACGAATATCTCGAAAAGACAAAAGCCTGCATCAAACATTTAATCGTCGGAAATACATTTCAAATCCTGAATAATAGCGACAATATGATAAAGATCGATATCGTAGACATTAAACAAATCTGAGCATAAAAAGTATAACCAACGAGAATCACAAACTAAAACAATATACAGATAAGACACTGGCAACCACAAATAGCTAAATCCTCCTATTACCGAAGTAATAAGAGCAGACAGAGCGTAGCCACTGAACGTGGTACTAAAATGGGATCAGAACCGTAACCATACAAATGGGACCGGCAGATCAAAAGTATCAGAACCGTAGCCATACAAATGGGACCGGCAGATAGTTACCGTTGCCATGGTCGGTACAGACAGAATCCAAGCTGCAGCTGGCGGACAGATTAAAGATCCCAAGCCGGGTGATCAGCCCGACAAGGTGACCTAAGCCTAGTGGTGCCTTTAGTTTTCAAACTCAAACAGATACAAATCTAACATAATACTAATCCCTTTGGCTCAGGGGCTCACACCACATAGCTCTGGCCCCGTCTTGCCTCGGGGTTTTATTTTCGGAATCATAGCCTCTTTGGCTCATGGGCTCGCACCACATAGCTCTGGCCCCGTCTTGCCTCGAGGTTTTTATTTTCAAATACTAGTGTTGTCAAAACAATAGTCTTATCGAAGAAATCCCGAATGTAACGAACATACTCAATCTCTTTTCAAATCGAATCGGAGAAAACATACGAATATCTCTGGTAAACCGTTCAAATACGCATCAAGGTGATTTGTATAAAATCATACGATCAACCCTTTCGAACATGGGAAGACACATGATTTTATAACAAATCATCGATGCTATTTAAATTAGTTCACCAAAGAAAACAAATACAAATTCAAATACCAATACAAATACATTTTTCTGACTTGAAGTGGAATGGATAGTGGAGAATGACTTAATAACTTACCAAGGAACCATCTCAATGCACATTTAACCTTTAAACATCGATTAGTAAAGAGTGTGTTTGATGCCAATGAAAATCCATAATGTTTAAATGATAAAGTGCGCATTGAGACACGAAAGGTTCCCGGATAATTTCACATACACTCATTCTCACATCATTCCCATTTCACAAATTTCCAAGCATCACAAACAATCCCAAATCTCATTAAAACAGGCCCATAGTTGGCCTTAAACCGAGCCCAAAACAGTCCTTAATAACAGTCCAAAAACTACTCTTAAATGGCCCACAAAACAAGTTTTCAAAACAGCCAAAACTAATCTTAAGATGGCCCACAATACAAACCTTAAAACAACCCAAAACTGAACCTAAGATGGCCCACAAACAAATTTTAAAACACAACCCCAAAACTAACCTGAACCAGGCCCACAAAACAAGTTTTGAAACAGCCCAAAACTAAACTTTGAATGGCCCAATAAACAGTTTTTAAAACGGCCCAAAACTGAACTTGAATTGCCCACAAAACAGATTTTCAAATCAGCCCAAAACTAGACTTGAACCAGGCCCACAAACAGATTTTAAAACAGCCCAAAACTGAACCTTAATCAAGCCCACGAAACAGGTTTTAAATCAGTCCAATGTCAGGCCCAAAGGCGACCCAATATCAGATCTGAAATGGCCCAAAAACTGATTTGAATCCGGCCCAAGGAAGCCCCAAACAATCCGGCCCACAAACAATCCAAACTCGGGCCCAAACCCGAGCCCAGACTGAGCTGGGCTCGCTCGAGCGGACCCAGGTCCGCTCGAGCGGACCCAGACAGAAGCTGGGTCGCTCGAGCGAGGGCCAGGCAGTGCCTGGTCCGCTCGAGCGGCCCAGTGGGTCGCTCGAGCGGACTGGGCCTGCCCAGTCCAGCCCGGCAGTGCAGATTTTCCATTTCTTTGCATTTTTTTTTCTGATTTTTCTTTCCTTTCCTTCCATACAAAATTCCACAATACTTTGGGCCCTTTCTTGACCTTCTAAACTCCTCAAATCACCATCCATGATCCAACCAATTGATCAAACACAACACTTTTTCAAAGATCAAAGTTTTTTCCCTTTCATTAGACACCATACTTAACACACAAGGAAGACAAATTTTTCAAGATGATTAAAGTGAAAACCAAATTCCCAACTCATTGTACAATAGCAACATAAATGAAAATCAATATAACCTTGCTTCATTCATTCAAAGTAAATCCATAATTAATAAAGGATTAGAACAACATGAGGAAAAACCATGGAACCAAACAAGAAACCTACAAACATCATATTAATTGAAAATTTCACTTGCCTTGGTCAAGAGAAGATGCAAAAACACTCCATAAAAGTCCTCTTATGGCCTCAAGCTCCACAATTACAAAACCCCCAAAATAGCTCAAAAGAAACCCTAGAAAACCAATCATTTTCAAAACTCCATGAAAACCCATTGCATGTGGGATTAACACACTCCAAATGGAGAGGAAAACAAGAATCTCAAGAAAAGAAAACCATTGCTAACCTTTGGGTGTTCCAAACAAGAAGAAGGGCTTGAAGAGGAGGGTTGTCCTAGCCCAATGTTCTTGAAAATGGGGTCTTTGGAATGCTTGAGAGTTGGGGAAGAAGAAGGTGAGATCAAATCTCTACTTTTCACTCAAAAATGTGATTGCAAGAAGAGAGAGAAAGTGCTGGAAAAAGGGGCAAACCCTAGGCTCAAGAGTTGCTGGAAAACAAATGAAGGAAGAAGAATAAGGGTTCCCCTTCTTATAAGGTAAGTCTTGTGGGCCCCGGTCTTCATCAAGCTAAAAATGGTATATGCGGGCCCCGAATGAAAACGACGAAGAAGACAAAAATGATCAGCGAAATTTCTACTTTCCAAAAAGTATATTTTCCCCAATTTCTGAAATTTTCGAAATTCATGGACAGATTTAGTGAAAATGTCATTTTTGCCCATTTTCCTCGAAAAACGTGATTTCTGAGTATCAAATCAAAATGATCAAAACATGAAAGTTGTTAAACTTCATAAAATGAGTCAAAATACACCAAATCCAGAATTTTTAGAAATCCGAAGTAATTTCTCATAAAAATACAAATCATATTGACCGGGTCAAACCAAAGTCAACGGTCTCAAAATCTCCAAGGTTATGGAAAAATCCGGTCAAACTCAAAAACGCGGTCAAACTAAATCAAATCTCGCTTAAAAAGCCAAACCACGATTAAATCAATACTAAACAAAAGAGCTGGGGTCGGGATCTTACAGATAGATTTCTAGTTTCGCCGGAATGGTTAGATTTGTACCCGGAGGTTTGTCAGCTTGCCCTTCCTATGCCTACGTCTGATCATTGCATGTTCTTATTGGACTCCAAACCTGATAGGTGGGGTGCAGCACCATTATGTTTCTAATTTTATTGGCTTGAGAACAAGGTCTTCGTCACTCTGATAAAGGATTGGTGGAAGGAGATAAGAGTTGATGGCTAGGCGGGCTTTTAGTTAGGTTTGAAGCTCAAGATGCCGAAAGGCAAAATTAGAGAGTGGGTTCAAGAGCAACTTTGAGGAAGTGGGAAAGCTAAAGCTAGAATTCTAGATGAAATTCAATCAATTGATCAAGCTGAGGAAGTGGGCACCCTTTCATCTACTGATGTTAGTAGAAGATTGCTTCTCAAAGAGGAGTTTTTCAAGAAGATTAGCGAGGAGGAGATCAAGTGGAAGCAGAGGTCCCGCTACGGATGGCTAAAGGATGGTGATAGAAATTCAGAATTCTTTCATAGGATGGCCTCTGCTCGCTCTAGATCTAATAAAATTAATGTTTTGATGGATGGGGAAGAAAGGCTGGATAAAAAAGAATATATCATAAAGCATATTCATGAATTTTTTTCCTCCCTTTATTCGAAAGAGATCATGGTTCGCCCTTTATTGAACCATCTAGAGTTTGCTTCTATAAGGGATGAGAACGCCTGTTGGTTGGAGAGGCCTTTTGAGGAGGACGAGGTGCATGCTGCAGTTTTCAATCTTATGAGAGATAAAGCTCCGGGCCCAGGTGGGTTCCCAATAGCCTTTTTCCAGGTATTTTGGAACGAGGTGAAAGAAGATGTTATCTCCTTTATGAAGGAGTTCCACTCAAGAGGTAAGCTTTCTAAGAACTTGGGGGCTTCCTTCATTGCTCTTGTTCCTTAGAAGCCAAGTGCCGACACCATAGCAGATTTTAGGCCTACCAATCTGATTAGCTGTGCTTATAAATTCTTGCTTAAGTTTTGGCAGGCAGACTTCAAAAGGTGCTTCCCTCAATCATATCCTCCCCTCAAGGTGCATTTGTACATGGTAAATAGATCCTCAATGGCGTTCTTATTGCAAATGAGTGTGTGCATTCTAGGCTTAAGGGAAGGAAGCCAGGTTTGCTTTGCAAATTAGATCTGGAAAAAGCTTGTGATATGGTTGATTGTGGCTTTCTTCTTTACATGCTTCACAGAATGGGGTTTAGGGACAAATGGAGGAGTTGGATTTTGGAGTGTATTTCCTCTGCATGGTTTTCTATCATTATAAATGGGTCTCCTATAGGTTTCTTTCCAGCTCAAAGAGGATTGATATAAGGAGACCCCCTATCTTCTTTCTTTTTCATTATTACGAGGGAAGCCTTCAGTCGGATGCTTGTAGCAGCAAACACTGGGAATCTTATAAAAGGTTTTCTTCCCGCTCCTAACGCTCCTATTATCTCTCATCTCCAGTTCGCGGACAACACTTTCATTTTTTGTGATGAAAATGAAGATCAAGTGAAGAATGTTAAGGCTATCATGTTCTGTTATGAAGCAGTTTCGGGGTTAAATGTGAACTTCCATAAAAGTGAACTTTTGGGAGTAATGGTGGAGGAACCTCTTTTATCCTGTTTATCGTATGTTTTGGGATGCAAGGTAGGTAAGTTCCCCAGTAATTATCTTGGTCTCCCATTATGCACTACTTACTATCCAAAATCTATATGGGATCCTGTGTTGTAAAGGATATAGAAGAGGCGTTCATCATGGAAAGCAAGCTACTTGTCCCTCAGTGGTAGAGTATCTCTCATTTTGTCAGCTCTATCAAATATACCGATATATTACCTCTCCTTATTTAACTGCCCGGCGTCAGTGGCCAATCGGATTGAGAGACTTCAACGGGATTTCTTATGGCAAGGAAGGGAATAGTCGAAGAAATATCATCTGGTGAAGTGGGCATTGGTGTGTAAGTCTAAGAAGGAAGGGGGGTTGGGGCTTAGATCCATCCGTCATATGATTCTAGCTCTTTTGAGGAAATGGTTATGGAGGATAGGTGATGGAGGGGATTCTTTATGGAAGAGTGTTCTACTTGCTAAGTATGGAATCTTAAGAAATGGTTGGGAGATTCAAAAGCCAAATTACTTTGCTTCTAGGCTTTGGAGATGGATCCTTTCATCAAAAGAGGCTTTTGCGCATAACATTAAATTCAGATTGGGATCAGGGGATAAACTTTTCTATTAGACTGATAACTTGGTTGGTGATAAACCCTTGGCTAAAGCTTTCCCAGACTTAATTAGTTGTGCTAGATATCAAAGAGCGCTTGTCTCGAGTCACTTGGTAAGGAATGGTTCTCAAGTGCATTGGAGGCCGATTTTTAGGACAAATATGAGGGAGATAGAGGAGAGTAATTTCTTCTCTCTCCTCGACATCCTCAATCCCATTCATATTTATGAGGATGGTAGGAGCTGGATAGCTTCTAAAGATGGCATTTTCTCCATTTCATCCATCTTCTTCGCTATTTCAGGGAGTCGCACTGCTAAAAGCTCCTTGCTCAGGCTTTGGAATATGAAAATTGTAAGGTTTTGAGTTTTGGCTAATTCATGTGGATGGTCAAAACTTGGGGATATTGTAATTTTATGCTTTAGATGGACCACATCAGCGTGGAAGAAATCTGAAGAATCATCTTCGTAGATCGGATGTCCTCTGTCCGATCGATCGGCCCTGAAGAGCGCTTAGTTAAAAGATAGTTCGATCGATCGAACCCTCTGTCCGATCGATCGGCCCTGGAAAGATCTCACTTAAAAGACAATCCGATCGATCGGACGGCGGCGGTTTTCTGCTATTTTTTAGGAAACTACCATATTCCATCTCCAATTCCTATCCTATTCAAACCTTCTGAGGCAATTGTTGAGGTCAACGTCCACCCTCGCTCCTGAGCGATCATAATCGTGGTCGAGCCCTTGCACACACCATAAAACTATTGTTATGTCGTTTCCTATCACCAATTGGTTTTGGGATAAGTGGTAGCTCAATGGGGTTTAAGATCCTTCAAGTGATATTAGAGCCTGGTAGGTCGAGTCTCGGGACATGCATTTTTGCGAGTTCACAATGTTAGAAATTTTGTGTATTAATTGTAATTTGATGGATGCATTATCATTTTAATCATCATTTGAATTTTCACATATGCATTGATTTTAAAATACTTGAAATCTTGATTTTCACATGCATTGTTTTAAATCTTTTTAGAATTCATGGTTCATGCATGTTTTGCTTTTATACTTGGATGCAATTAGTTTTGAAAAGAATTTTTATGAATCAAGCAAGCCATTGTTTTAAAAGTTTGAAACCTTTTTGGCTTTTTATGTTTCATGTTTTTAAGCCTCTTAGTTTGATTTAAAACATGATTCCAAGCTTGATTTATTGGCCCAAAAGTCCCCAAAGAAAAATACTTTAAATATGCAAAATATAGGGATTTTGGCCCAGGGACTCGGTCGACCCACAGTGTGTTCGGTCGACCGACCCCATGCTTTCGGTTGACCGAACACACAGTAGGTCGACCGAAAAAGATGGCCGCTGAGCTTTTGTCAAACGGTCAAATTTATGACCGTTGAAGGGTGGGTCGACCGAGCCCTGTATGGGGTCAACCGAGGACTAGCCGTTGGGCACTCTTTGGTATAAAAAGAAGCTCATTCCTTAGCTAAATTTGAAGAACTTTTAGGCCCTCCTTGAGGTGTTTTGAGGCCAAAGAAAGGGGAATAAGCTAAGGGAGGCTAGTGGGTCTTTTGGAAAGCTAAAGCTTGGATCCATTAAGTTAAATCAACAAGTAGGCTTTACTTTCCTAATCATATATTTTCATGCTTTGTTTTAATTATTGGTAAACCTTTTCTAGCATGTTAAACTATGATTTGTTGTATCCTTAACATGTATATATTTTGAATTGACTCATTGTTTTGGATGCACCACCATGATTCAAACCAAGTAGGACTCTAATTGGTATATCTATGTGAATCTTGTTTTGGAATCATCTTTGAAATCATATGTAACATGATTCTTATATTTGGTTGAATCTTTAGTTGTTGTTTTTCATCATAAGAAAAATCACTTTCAAATCTATCTTATGTTTTGGATTCAACAACTTTATAAATCACATGTATTTGGTTTTAAAGTTTTACAACTTGTTTAAATATTGATTGGTATATCATTTTCAAGTTGCCTTTTTAATTACATGTGATTTGACCCTTAATTTCAATCAAATCTATATTTGTGTTTTACACTTTAAAAATGCTTTTAACATACAATCATTAAGCATCATTGTTAATTTGATTGAAATCCTTATGCATCACATGTTTTGTTCTTTGAATTTCACAACTTGTGTAGAATACATAGGTATATCTTTTACAAGTTACTTTTAACATGTGATTAACATTTTCTCAATCATAAATGTTTTGAGCTAAAACTTTCAAAAGCCTTTAGCATACATTTATGAGCTTTTATTTTCAAATTGATTAAGGACATCATGCATACACTTTGTGCATTCATATAGTGTTTGTGTGAGTTAGATTTTCACTTTTATATCCGCCTATTTAAGAGGCAATGTATTGAGCCAAAATTGTAATCTCCATCAAGTGTATTATAGACACTACTTAGAGAGATAACCAACCTTTTGGTTGTAGAGGTTATTGCTTAGCCTTGAAAAGCATAATGTAGAGGTTATTGCTTAGCCTTGGAAAGTATATGTAAAGGTTATAGCTTAGCCTATTGAAAAGTATATATAGTAGAAATCCGGTGGGGTGTGAGGAACACAAGCCGGTAGTGGATGTAGGTATTGAGGCCGAACCACTATAAATCATTATGTTATGGTGTGTGCTATGTTGTGATTTTGTTTATTAGTTTCCGCATTTTGTTTATTAATCATCACAAGTGACTAGTTAATTTAAAGAAAATAAAATTGGTTATAATTGGTCACTAATTAGTAGCTCACCCTATTCACCCCCCCCCCCCCCCCCCCCTCTCTAGGGTAAGAATCCATGACTTACACACAAGAGTTGTGGGGAGTGCGCCGTTGAGGGAGGGATTGTTGAGGTCAACGTCCACCCTCGCTCTTGAGCAGTTATAATCGTGGTCGAGCCCTCGCCCTCGCCCTCACCATACCGCTTCATATGCTTTATTGACCATGGATAACCTTTGACTATGCAAAAGGATCATCGTTAATGCTTGCCCAATGTGCTTGGCAAGTGAGGAAACGGTCAATCGTCTATTGCTAAACTGTAAAGTGGTGCAAGGGATGTGGTATGAAGTTTTGAGCTGGTTTGACTTCTGTTGGACTCAACCAAGTTCAATCATTGGGTTGTTTGAGATGTGGTGCTCAAAGGTCGGATCAGACATTGGGAGGGTTATATGGAGGACGACATTCCCAGTCGTCATTTGGATCATGTGGAAGGAAAGGAACTCGAAATGCTTTAAGGACTGTATCTCTTTGACAGAGGTTCTTGCTTACAGATTAAAGATCACTATAGCTTCTTTGGTGTCTATCCTACATCAATTCCTAGGGACCCCTTTTGATATCTTCCTAAGGAATTAGAGGGAGGTGGTCCATCCTTCCATGGGCTAATTGTAGCTTAGTCTTTCTTTGTTATTTCCTCTCAGTGGGCTTTGTTTTCCCATTTCTTTTTTTTTTTTTTTGGCTTTTTGGTATACCCCTCTTGTATTGTTAAGTCTTTTCATCTAATGAAAGTTAACATTTAAAAAAAAAAGGAAGAAAAAAGAAATCTGGATATAAAATCTGCTCAAATGGAATTTGACCCTTTTGTTATTCAACCAGAATGGCTGAACCCAATCCAAAAATGCCTGAAATTGACTCTCTATTATTATGGTCTGAGATTTTTCTGACAAATGCACTGAGCTTTCTATCTCTCTCTCTCTCTCTCTCATATGGTACTAGAGTATTTTCCATTTGGCTGGTTGCATTGATATGAAGTCCATGATTTAGGTCCTACCATAGACTTCATGGTACTAGAGTATTTCCATTTGGCTGGTTGCATTGATCTGAAGTCCATGATTTAGGTCCTGCCATAGTTACCTATTGATGCTATGTATTTAGCTCGACTCCATGGTTTTTGTTCTTTGAGTGAACTCAGCCATATCTTATTCTCAGCGCATCCAACTCATGAATTCTCTAGTAAGAGATAAGACTGGAAAATACTCTCTGGAGGGACCACTATGTTACCCTTGGTGAAAAGAATTATATGGAGCCCACCTATTAATAATCAATCCAACTATTTAAAATAATTGACATCTCCTCCAATATTATATTTCTAAATTTTATTACAATAGGAGTTTAGCCTACTGTAAGATTAAGAACATAATAGGAAAATATAATTAGCACAATCTTATACATTATTAGTCATCTGCATCAATCATGTTAGTAGTCATGTCTTATATCTTAAAGTGGGACTAACTCCTCGTGTAGTAAAATTTAAAAATATATCACCAAAGGTAGTGACATTCATTTTGAGTAGTTTGAATTATTAGTGGACAGAGTTCATAGTGGAGTTTCACACATCCCAACTCACTATAAACTCATGGGAGACACAGGGGATCCAGACACGACTAAAAAGAGATGAACAATCAAGAACAAAACCAAAGCTTAAGAGAATATTCAACGTGGAATAGAAATGGGAGAAATGGGATAACTAATGAGGGAGCAAACTTTTGCCACATTCTATATTAGAAATACAGCCTACAAAGATATATAGAAGTTGTTGTCAATAATTAAATGAAATGTAAAGGATCAATGGTATTAATTTGACTTTGAGATTAGGGTTGAAAATGGTTATCCGATTCTTCGATTACCCGTGAGTTCTGACCCATGAAAAACCTGGTCTAAAATATATTTTAGATTCCGATTCATAAACAGGTTCGGGTCCGTAACCCAATTTAGGTTCCGATTGATAAATGAGTCTGATTCTGGGTCCATATAGATTCCGACCTATGGACTCGAGACCCGCCATATGAGTCTTTGATGTTACAATCTGTACCTCAAAATCAACTACTTTTTAGATATTTTTATGTAGAATACTGGAGGTAGTAAACTTAATGCACAGTTATAAGTTGAAAGATATGCTTATTTTAAGAAAAAAATTGAAAAGAAATTAGAATTGGTTTTGGAACTAGATTCTAGTCCTCTAGGTAAACCCGGTTTCAAAAATGGATCCGGGTTTTCCTATCGGAACTGGGTCTGGAACCAACAAAATAGGTTCTGATTCAAAATCAAACCAGGAACTGGAACCGTTATTTAAAAACGGGTCCGAGTCCGTGTCTTGTATGATTCCGATCCAAAATCGTCAACCCTACTTACGATTCTTAAAACAAGACTGCAATGTCTGATCCAATGAACACATTGGGCAACGCTTTCTTTGCAACAAGTCCGTCCCTTGAATAACATTCAGGGAACCAACCATAGTATACAACAACCTCGTGGTGAATAAAAGATTTTAACGAGTGCTCAGTCAGAAAACATAATGGATAGAGGAGTTGTAGTGGGCACTTAGAAGAAGAAGAAAACCTCATGTTTTAGGGAACAATGGAACCCTTTTCATATAGGGTTGATCCCTAATTACAATTAGTAGGTGAGTGTTATGCAATAACCACCCACAGCCGCTGAAACAATAGATTTGCAGTAACTCTAGCATTAGCTTCTACTAAAAGACAGTTGGAAAGAAGGGACATGACAAATAACTGAGGGTGCAAGACCCACTATAGGAAAAAAAGAAAAAAAACTAAAAAGACCATTGGAAATCTTATAATGGCATTTAAATGTTAAAAATAAAAATAAAAATAAACATAAATTATTTTTTTACAAAAACCTTTATTTAAATATACATTGGCTACTTTTTTTTTCATGTTTGGGACTACGTCCAAACTTTAACAATAGAACGGCTCCTTATCTTAGTGGTAACGAGTGACAGTTCTCACCTATTTGTCTAGAGTTTGAATATCATATATTCCACTTTTTTCTGCATGTGCGGGCTTTTTCTTCCCAGGTGTATAGGCTTTCAGCTAATGCCAGGGTTATAGTGATTTTTCATCTCCTCGAGTAGTGGAGTGTACTGTTGGGGCCGTTTTAGGGCCTATTTGTTTAAGAGAACTTTTGACAAGAATTCCGGCGATCGGGTATTTCTGGAATTCTTGTCATAAATGCTTCGTTTGAGAGGAAAAGAATTCCAAAACCCATCTTTTCTGAGAATCCCAAATGCTTAGAAAGTGAGCATTCTGAATGCCAGGGAGCCTTTCAGCATTTGTGGAATTCTGAGAGGAGAACATTTTAGGTGGATTTCAATTGGTGTCCGGCCATTGCAACGACCATTTTCCGTAGGTAGATTTAACACAAAAACAGAGGCAAAACCTATTTGTTCTCATCTTCTTTCTTCTACCTATTCCATTTTCATGTTTTTTTTTTCTAGATTCCATTTTGAGAAAACCTCAAATCCACTCTCCTTGAAACTTAGTTTTCTTCAACCATGGTAGGAAAGATCTCTTCAATGAGGGGTACTGACCAGAAATAGAGCCCAAAAGGGTCTCAACTGCTTCTGCTTGTTTGAGCCGGGTGTGCCCAAGCTTTTCATTATCGACGGAGTTGCACTCTTCCTCATCGGCCCTATGAAAATCCCTAAACTCGGTGGTAGCATTGGAATGATTGCCAAGAGCTTCAAACACATTAATGAGTAATTTCTTTTTTGGGTAGTTTTATTCTCTTTTGGGTTGCAAATAGTAAATTGTTATAAAAGAGAGAGACCAAGAGAAAGAAGATTAGAGGGAGAAGAGAGAGCCTTTCTGATATCTCATTAACTGTGTCTAAATACATAGGGAGAGAGCCTATTTATAGGCAAAGTAAACAAAAAAGGAGGAACCCTAATTCTAACCCTATCTTATCACAAGTGGGCATCCACCCAAGATCCATATCTTATAACACTCCCCTTTGGATGACCACCATTTAATGACAGTTGCCTCATTAAAAACCTTGCTAAAGAAAACCCAGTGGGAAAAACCAAAGCGAAGGGAAAAAGAGTACAACATTCTTCAAGATCATTGAAATGGTGTTGGACGTGCATAATGCTGCCTCGTTAAAACCTTAACTAGGAAAACCCAGTGGGATAAAACCTAGGAAAGGAAAAAGAGTACAGCGCACAAATGTCCTGGGAAGCATACTTCAGGATGCTCCCTGATAAACTGCTCCCCCTGATGATTGCAACCATTTACATAGTTTGATGATGAACTCTTCGCATGCCAATCTCATATACAAACTTCTGGAATACTGATTTTGGCAAAGATTTGGTAAATAGATCAGCCAGGTTGTTACTCGAACAAACTTGTTTGACTTCAATTTCATTGTTCTTCTGAAGTTCATGAGTGAAGAAGAACTTTGGTGCTATATGCTTAGTCTTGTCTCCTTTAATAAAACCTTCTCGAATTTGTTTTATGCATGCTTCATTATCTTCATAGATAACATTTGGGATACCTGCAATAGAAGGTAATTGGCAAGAACTACGAACATGCTGAATCAAGGATCTTAGCCATACACATTCCCTACTGGCTTCATAAAGAGCCAAAATCTCAGCATGGTTAGAGGAGGTAGCTACCAGAGTCTGTTTAGTAAAACGCCAAGAAATGGCGGCATTACCATTTAGAAACACATAACCTGTCTGTGATCGACCCTTATGAGGATCAGAGAGATAACCTGAATCTGCATATCCTGTAAAACTGGAATCTATAGGATTATAAGAATAAAATATTCCTAAATCAGTTGTTCCACGCAAATATCGTAGGATATGTTTAATACCAACCCAGTGCCTTTGAGTTGGTGCGGAGCTATATCTGGCAAGTAGATTCACAGAAAATGCAATATCCGGTCTAGTGCATTGTGCTAAGTACATCAGGGCTCCAATAGCACTTAAGTATGGTACTTCTTGACCCAAAACTTTTTCATTTTTTTTCAATAGGACGGTATGGATCTTTCTGTGTATCAAGAGACCGGACGACCATGGGTGTGCTTAATGGGTGTGCTTTGTCCATACCAAATCGTTTTAAAACCTTCTCGGTATAATTAGATTGATGGACCAACATCCCATTAGAATTTCTCTCGATTTGCAACCCGAGACAGAATCTTGTTTTTCCAAGGTCTTTCATTTCAAATTCTTTCTTTAAACAATCAGCAGTTTCTTCGAGCTCTTCTGGAGTCCCTACCAAATTGATATCATCCACATAAACTGCTAATATTGCAAATCCCTTCATGAATTTCTTTATAAATAGACATGGGCAAATAGGATCGTTTGCATACCCCTTTTTAGACAAGTATTCACTAAGACGATTGTACCACATTCTTCCGGATTGCTTCAGGCCGTACAATGATCGCCTCAATTGGATTGAGTATGTACTCCTTGGCTTTGCTTCAGGCAAAGGAAATCCTTCCGGGATTTTCATGTGAATTCTAGTGTTTAAGTCCCCATATAAGTAAGCAGTTACAACATCCATGAGTCGCATTTCTAGATTTTGAGAAACTGCTAAACTTATCAGATATCTGAAAGTTGTTGTATCTATGACAGGGGAGTATGTTTCCTCATAATCAATCCCAGGTTTCTGCAGGAAACCTTGTGCCACTAATCGTGCCTTATATATGGTAATTTCATTCATTTCATTCCGTTTTCTTACAAACACCCACTTGTAACCTACATGGTTAACATCTTTTGGGGTTTGTACTATAGGTCCGAACACACCACGTTTATTGAGAGACTCTAACTCTGCTTTGATGGCACTTTCCCATTTTGGTCAATCATTTCTTTGTCGACATTCATTTATAGAACGTGGTTCTGTGTCCCAATCATCATCATCATTTACCTTTGATATTTGTGTAGCTATCGCATATGCAAATGCGTCATCGATGACAATATCATTTCTATTCCATCTCTCTTTTGAATAATTGTAAAATATAGAGATCTCTTCATTATCCGGTACCGGTGCCTCTTCAGGGGCTTCCAAAGTCTCACCAGGGACTTCCATTATTCTAGAGAGAACGGATTTTGTCATAACCTCTTCAGGAGCGTTACGTGCCTCTTCGGGAGGAACCTCTTCAAGAGTGTTACGTGCCTCTTCGGGAGGACATGATGATGATTGCTCATTTCTCCTTTTCCGCGGAGCTGAGTCCTTTGAACCTATAGGTCTGCCACGCTTCTGGCGTATTGCAGATTCTTTTGCGGTTGTATTTTGACTTTGTCCTACAGGGACATTAATCCTGGCAGGTGTATTCATAGCGGGCACATGTGATTTTGTCACCTTTGCTGCATCGTTAAATGCATCAGGTAATCTGTTTGCAATTTCTTGTAAGTGCACAATTCTCCGGACTTCATTTTCACATTGTGAAGTTCGTGGATCCAAATGAGACAGAGTGGAAGTATTCCATGTTAATTCTCGCCGTTCTTCAGGAACAGGTCGTTCTACAGGAACTATGTTATCTCCCCCTAACGGCGGGAATATTGTCTCATCGAATTGACAATCTGGAAAACGAGCAGTGAAGACATCTCCTGTCATTGGTTCTAGATATCGAATAATTGAGGGAGAGTCATAACCTACATAGATTCCCAATCTACGTTGTGGTCCCATCTTAGTACGCTTAGGAGGTGGGATTGGGACTTGAACTGCACAACCAAACTTGCGCAAGTGAGAGATATTGGGTTGATGTCCGGATGTAAGTTGTGCAGGAGAAAATTGATGATAGGCTGTGGGTCGAAGTCGAATTAACATTGAAGCATGCAACACAGCATGTCCCCATGCACTAACTGACAATTTGGATTGCATCAGCAGAGTCCTAGAAATGAGTTGGATGCGCTTAATCATGGATTCAGCTAAGCCATTCTGGGTGTGGACATGGGGGACAGGATGTTCGACAACAATTCCTATAGATGAACAAAAATCATCAAAAACCTGTGATGTAAATTCTCCTGCATTGTCAAGTCTTATAGACTTAATGGGAGAATCAGGGAAATGAGCCCTAAGTTTGATTATTTGAGTTAATAGACGGGCAAATGCTATGTTCCTAGTTGAAAGTAGGCAAACATCAGACCAACGGGTGGAGGCATCAATCAAAACCATAAAATATCTAAAAGGTCCACTAGGGGGATTTATGGGTCCACAAATGTCACATTGTATCCTTTGCAGAAAGGATGGGGATTCGTATGCAACTTTAGCAAAAGAAGGTCGGGTGATCAATTTTCCTTGTGAACACGGTGTACATAAGTACCCACTAGGTAGGGTCAATTGATGGTTCTCTAAAGAATGCCCAAAGGAGTTATCTACAATTTTTCTCAACATAGTAGCCCCAGGGTGACCTAACCTATCATGCCAGAGCTGTAAAGTCTTCGGATCACTAAGCTTCGGGCTTAGTTTAAGCTTCGGGCTTAACTTTGTTGTTTTGCTCATAACCGAATGTGATTCAACATTTAAGATTGTCATGTAATATAACCCTGAGGAGAGTGCACTTAATTTTTCTAGTATTTGCTTCTGGCTTCCAATACTAGTAACAATGCATAAGAATTCCTTGTTACCTTCACTTACAGTCTCAATGTGGTACCCATTCATTCTGATGTCTTTGAAACTAATCAAGTTTCTTCGGGAACTATTTGAGAATAAAGCATCTTTAATGAATAAGTGGGTACCATTAGGTAACATTATGTGGGCTCTTCCGGAGCCTTCAATTATTTGCACAGGCCCAGCTATGGTTGATACCTTTCGTGGAATAAACATCAATTCTGAGAAAAATTTCTGATTTTTCAGAATGGTGTGTGTTGTGGCACTATCTACCAAACAAAGATTGTCCTCAGTTCCATGATCCATACCTTAAACAAAATAATAAAACAATATAACTATGCAATCATATGATAAAATTGAAATAATTAAACCATTCATTAGGACATGAAATAAATAAATAAAAAGAAGTTTAAGCAACATGCATCTCAAAAGAATAAAAAAAAATTTAAGTTTGTAAAGTTTATTGGCCTTCTAGACCATGCCAGGGGGTGATCCCAAGTGAGTGTTAAAAGCCTCATTATTCAAAGGTTGGCTATCCTCATCCTCAAAAAAATCTCGAGTCTCCAAGTTTGTAATGTCAATTGGAGGTATCTCTGGTGTCATTGCATTCCAATTCCATCCTTCCAGATCATTTGTCTCTGCTAAATGAACAGAGGCCTTGTATGCTTTGTATTGTTCGGCCACTTCCTTTGGTGCACGGCAAGTGCGTGACCAATGCCCACTTCTTCCACATCTGTGGCACGTGTCATCAGGACGGTGGGTAGGATTAGCTGGTGGATTCTGGTTGCTCTTAGGCTGAGGGGCAGACCACTTCTGGTGATTTTTGAATTTTGGAGGGGGACCTTTAAAACCACCTCGTTTGGAGGAGTTATGTCTTCCTCTCCCCCTTCCTCTCCCCCTTCCTCTGCCTCTGTTTGAGCTAAAACTGGCATTTGCTTCAGGAACTGCCAAAGATCCAGTTGGTCTGGAGTTATGATTTTTCATCAGTACTATGCAATTTTGTTCAGCAACTAGGAGACATGAAATAAGTTCTGAATATTTGGAGAAACGTCTTTCTCGATACTGCTGCTGCAGGAGCACGTTCGAGGCATGAAAAGTTGATAACGTTTTCTCCAACATCTGCTCTTCTGAAACCTTTTCACCACAAAATCTTAATCGGGAAACAATATTGAAAAGAGCAGAGTTGTATTCAGATACGGTTTTATAATCCTGCAACCTCAGATTTAACCAGTCATTCTGGGCAGCTGGTAGTATGACCATCTTCTGGTGATCATATCTATCCTTCAGGGATTTCCATAGGCCTGCTGGGTCTTCTTTAGTAAGGTATTCATGTTTAAGATCTTCATGTATGTGATGACGCAGGAAGATGAGGGCTAATGCCTTTTCCTCTGGGGACATCTTGTTACCTTCCTTTATAGTCTCTCCTAGTTTCTTGGATTGCAAGTGGATTTTAGCATCCAATTGCCAAGATAAATAATTGTCCCCATTTATGTTAAGTGCTTTAAAGTCAATTTTAGCCAAATTTGACATCTTGCAAGAACTGTAATATGAAATATATATGAAGTTATCAGTGTGCATATAATGATAAAAAAAAAATATTAACATCAAAAGTAATTAAGAAAGGAATTTAAACATGGAAAAATAAAAATTTAACATGTTCTCATATTTGAGAATCAGAACTGCTGGTTCTGTCAAGACTTCAGGCTTGATTTAGAACTTCAGGTTCATAATACATGAAATTAGAACTTCAGGTTCTGTCAAATCGTCAGGTTTGGAGTAGAACGTCTGGTTCTAACAAGTGATCAGAACTTCTAGTTCTATCAAAAACTTCAGGTTTAATTTCATGGCTTTATAATTTATATGGATTGTTGAATCAAAAACTTCAGGTTTTGATTTATTGATACGAATCTTCAGGTTCATATCATTATTCCAACTTCTACTGGTCCATGAATATGTGAACTTCAGGTTCACTTTTAGAACTTCTGGTTCTCTTTCTTTTTTCTTTTTCTTTTTTTTTTTTATAATCAATTTATAGCATTAATAAATTTAAATAAAAAATCGTGCAAGATAATGAATAGTAACCAAACACTATAATGACAGTAAAATAAATATCATAAATTAATTTTATGTATTCTAATATGTTGGATTTGAACTATGGTTTGGATACTACTTACTGTATTTAAAGAAAAATATTACTCTTTCTGAAATCCACGCTGGGAAGGATTTTGCGATGGAAATCCGCGCTGGGAAGGAATCCGCCCAGGGAATCTGCGATGGAAATCCGCACTGGGAAGGAATCTGGGATGGGAATCCGCGCTAGGAAGGAATCTGCACAGGGAATCCGCGATGAAAATCCGCGCAGGGAAGGAGTTTGCGATGAAAATCCACGCAGGGAATGATTTCTTCTCTTTGGGCAAGAAGACCTGGTTTTCTTCCTTCTCTTAGAGCTTCGTGCTGATAACGTGTTATAAAAGAGAGAGACCAAGAGAAAGAAGATTAGAGGGAGAAGAGAGAGCCTTTCTGATATCTCATTAACTGTGTCTAAATACATAGGGAGAGAGCCTATTTATAGGCAAAGTAAACAAAAAAGGAGGAACCCTAATTCTAACCCTATCTTATCACAAGTGGGCATCCACCCAAGATCCATATCTTATAACATAAATGGCTTTTTTTCCTACTTTTCTTCAATTGGGTTCTAGGGTTTTTTTTATACTCATTATTTAGGTAGTGTTTTTTGAGGTTTTTGTTTAGTTGGATTGATGTTGGGAGTGTTTGACAACGAGATATTTTAAGAGATTCTGCTATATTATCTACTAGTTCAGATTGTAATCTATTCACCTAAAAATAAGGTATTTGGATAACTTAGAAAGTATCTTATAATATCTCACTTTCTTTAAAAAAACCTTCATATTACTTTATTTAAGGATATGCGGTATAAAATAATATTTAAAAAATCTTTTCTAAATACGAATGGAGAGTTTGAGTAAAACCCATTGGAGACTTCATGAGCAACCATTAATTATAATGGCCCAATATAAGCTTTAGCATTTATGAGTCCCACTATTAGATTGGCCCCACAGTGCTTACAAATTTAATGTGGTGTCCTATAGCTATATCACGACTACATAGCCCTTGTTAATTATCAATATTAGGTGGGTCCTACAAATATCACTCCCGGGGCTTTCATTGTGATGACCAACATTAGGTGGGTCCCATACCACCAAGATTAGCCGGGTCCCATGATTATCAAGATTGAATTGTGCGATTGTAATTATCAGTTTGCCATCATTAAATGAGTCCCACTATTTGATAGTTCTCCTAGTGTTAATATGACTACCAACATCAAATGGGCCCCACAATGATTTCTCATAAAAAAGCTAAATATATAGGGCCATTTGTAATGATTACCATTAGATGTATTATAGTATAGTTACCAACGTTTGGTGCACCCACCTTAATAAAACAACATTGCTTGGATCTCATGATTTCAATTTAATCTTATATATATTTTTTATAATAGATGGGTCCTATCATGATTATTAACACCTATGATTACTAATTAGTGGGTCCCGCATTGGGTTAATTGATGATATTCTTCAATTTCTTATTTGGTACATCATCTTGTGAGTTTTTGAATAAATTGTCAAACACTTCAAAGGTATATTAAAATCTGTAAAAATTGCCAAACACCATAAGTGATACAATATATATAATAATATGACACTATTTTATTCTATGATAACGAAATCTTACAATATTTAAACTTGTTGATATTATACTCTGCACTTATCCAAACACCCCTTAGATTGTGAGTGGCATCAGATGTGTTTTATTAGTGTGATTTTGATGATCTTTGGTGTTTCGCATTGTTTTTTTCTGAATTTCTTTTATGTGCATTCCACGTGTTTTGGATGGATGAGTGATGCCTATGATGATCACGAACAAGTGTTGGTATTGAGTGAAAAGCTTTATGACACTTATTAGCTAAAGATTGCAAAAACAAAACCCAAGTGGGGGCACTTCTTATTACTAACAATTTTGGGTTGTTGGGTGTCTTGGGTTATTATTATTATTATTATTGAGTAGTTTGAGTTTGTGAGATTAGTGGGTGAAGATGAGTTCTAGATTAGGGTTAGTCTGGTAAATCTTCAATGTACCATGGAATATTAATGTTGTGAAGAGATCAAGATTTGTTAAATTATATGTATAGATTTATTTAACTTTGCATTATATTCTACTAAAAATATTGGTAGTACTAGTGTTGTTTTTTAGAATTCTTCCAAGTTATCAAACAGAGAATCTCTAGAATTCAGACTAAATTGAATCCTCAGGCATGGAATTGCATGATGAATTAAACAAGGAATTTGAACTCATATGGAGTTTAGTAACATTTTGACTTCCAGTATTCTAAATTCTCCAAATTCCAGTAGACATGAATTCTCCAAATTCTTCCAACCAAATGGGCCCCTAGTCATTATCTATATTACTAAAGGGATGCATTCACTTCCTCACATAAAGACACGTGGCGCAACCTCAAATTTTTTGCAATGTCATTTCCGGAGTTGCCCTTATCCCTAAAATCTCTATATCTATTACACACTCAAAAGACCTAAAATCTCTCCATCAAGAATCATCTTCCACTCAAAAGCCTAAAATCTCTCCATGAGATCCCTAAATAAGCCAACACACCAGATGTGCTAAATTTATATCAATCAATTCATGGGTCCCGGCCCGCATCATTTGATTTTATGGACGGTTAGAATAAAGATGGTGGACCCCATTCATCTGGGTCCCACTAAAAAATATTTGGTCAATTTGTTAGGTCTATGATCATTTGATCCTTTGATCTTTCTTAATCAATTCATGGGTCCCATCCCGCATAATATGATTTTATGGACGGTTAGAATAGAGATGGTTAAAATAGAGATGGTGGACCCCATTCATTTGGGGGTTTCACTTAAATAGGTTAGGTTTGGTCAATTTGTGAGGTCTATGATCATTTGATCCTTTGACCTTTATCAAGCAATTCATGGGTTCCAGCCCGCATCATATGGTTTTATGAACAGTTAGAATATAGATAGTTCTCCATTCATCTTTGGGGTCCCACTTAAATAAATTAGGTTTGGTCAATTTATGAGGTCTATGATCATTTAAACTTTATCAATCAATTTATGGGTCCCGGCCCGCATCATATGATTTTATGGACGGTTAGAATAGAGATGGTGGATCCCATTCATCTGGGTCTTACTTAAACATATTTGATCAATTTGTTAGGTCTACGATTATTTGATCCTTTGATCTTTTTAAATCAATTCATGGGTCCCATCCCACATAATATGGTTTTATGGACGGTTAGAATAAAGATAGTGGACCCCATTCATTTGGGGGGTTCCACTTAAATAGATTAGGTTTGGTCAATTTGTAAGGTCTATGATCATTTAATACTTTGATCATTATCAAGCAATTCACGGGTCCCAGCCCGCATCAGATTATTTCATGGACGGTTAGAATATAGATGGTGGACCCCATTCATCTTGGGGGTCCCACTTAAATAGGTCAGGTTTGGTCAATTTGAGAGGTCTATGATCATTTGATCTTTATCAATCAATTCATGGGTCCCGGCCCGCATCATTTGATTTTATGGACGGTTAGAATAAAAATGGTGGACCCCATTCATCTGGGTCCCACTTAAAAATATTTGGTCAATTTGTTAGGCCTATGATCATTTGATCATTTGATCTTTCTTAATCAATTCATGGGTCCCATCCCGCATAATATGATTTTATGGACGGTTAGAATAGAGATGGTTAAAATAGAGATGGTGGACCCCATTCATTTGGGGGGTTTCACTTAAATAGGTTAGGTTTGGTCAATTTGTGAGGTCTATGATCATTTGATCCTTTCACCTTTATCAAGCAATTCATGGGTCCCAGCTCGCATCATATGGTTTTATGAACGGTTAGAATATAGATGGTTCTCCATTCATCTTTGGGGTCCCACTTAAATAAATTAGTTTTGGTCAATTTATGAGGTCTATGATCATTTGAACTTTATCAATCAATTCATGGGTCCCGGCCTGCATCATATGATTTTATGGACGGTTAGAATAGAGATGGTGGACCCCATTCATCTGGGTCTCACTTAAACATATTTGATCAATTTGTTAGGTCTACGATCATTTGATCCTTTGATCTTTTTAAATCAATTCATGGGTCCCATCCCACATAATATGGTTTTATGGACGGCTAGAATAAAGATGGTGGACCCCATTCATCTGGGGGGTTTCACTTAAATAGGTTAGGTTTGGTCAATTTGTGAGGTCTATGATCATTTAATACTTTGATCATTATCAAGCAATTCATGGGTCCCAGCCGCATCAGATTATTTCATGGACTGTTAGAATATAGATGATGGACCCCATTCATCTTGGGGGTCCCACTTAAATAGGTCAGGTTTGGTCAATTTGAGAGGTCTATGATCATTTGATCTTTATCAATCAATTCATGGGTCTCAGCTCGCATCATTTGATTTTATGGACGGTTAGAATAAAGATGGTGGACCCCATTCATCTGGGTCCCACTTAAAAATATTTGGTCAATTTGTTAGGTCTGCGATCATTTGGTCCTTTGATCTTTCTTAATCAATTCATGGGTCCCATCCCGCATAATATGGTTTTATGGACGGTTAGAATAGAGTTGGTGGACCCCATTCATCTGGGGGGTTCCACTTAAATAGGTTAGGTTTGGTCAGTTTGTGAGGTCTATGATCATTTAATCTTTATCAAGCAGTTCATGGGTCCCAGCCCGCATCATATGGTTTTATGGACGGTTAGAATATAGATGGTGGACCCATTAATCTTGGGGGTCCCACTTAAATAGGCTAGGTTTGGTCAATTTGAGAGTTCTATAATCATTTCATCATTTGATCTTTATCAATCAATTAATGGGTCCCGGCCAGCAACATTTGACTTTATGGATGGTTAAAATAAAGATGGTGGACCCCATTCATCTGGGTCCTACTTAAATATATTAGGTCAATTTGTTAGGTCTACGATCATTTGATCCTTTAATCTTTCTTAATCAATTCATGGGTCCCATCCCGCATAATATGGTTTTATGGGCGGTTAGAATATAGATGGTGGACCCTATTCATCTTGGGGTCCCACTTAAATAGGTTAGGTTTGGTCAATTTGTGAGGTCTATGATCATTTGATCATTTGATCTTTATCAATCAATTAATGGGTCCCAGCCCGCATCATTTGATTTTATGAACGGTTAGAATAGAGATGATGGACCCCATTCATCTTGGTCCCACTAAAATATATCAGGTCAATTTGTTAGATCTATGATCATTTGATCTTTCTTAATCAATTCATGCTTCGCCTAAAGAATAAAACATTTGGAAAAAAACATAAAGATCAAATTAGCAACAAAAAAAGGACTCACAAGTTTACTAATTAATAAATTTATTAAAAATAATTAATATCAGTCTGTGCATTTGGTAGTTTCATGGTTATCCACGGGGTTTTGCTAGTATATATTAAAGCAAAGGGGGAGGTGGGCTGTGAGGGGTGCCACCTCATCCCTAAAAAGTCTCTTCTTTAAGAGAAATACGAAAGAAAAAAAAATAAAAAAAAACAAAGGGGGAGGTGGGCTGTGGAGGGTGTCACCTCACCCCTAAAAATTCTCTAAATACAAAAGGAAAAAAACGAGGGACTCTTAAAAAGTTATATCTCCTCAAATCTCCTAAAATCTCTCCATTCCCTCCAATCTTTTTATCATCTCATCCCTAAAATCTCACCATCTACTCCAAAGGATGGTAGCAGAATGACTCCTTATCTACTACAATCATGAAACTTCTAAACCAGTTTGGGCCAACAACCATGACAAAGAATAATTAAATTATAAGGTCCTACTTGCAGCTTGGTTTCTGCAATTCGTTTCACCATATCAGGCTTACATCTATCATAATCCGTGATCAATTCTAACTGATTCTGAAAAAAGAGAAGAAAATGGGCCTTATTAATTTGAGGTGATTTTAGTGATGAGACTGGGTAGGAAAAATGAAGATGGTTCAAATATATGGAGGGAATCTTCACCTGTTTAAAAAAATACCAACGTAGGCATAATATACTAAGTTTGGTAAGCATTATACACTATCATATATAGAATCAGCCACCTGGGTCAAGACCAAACTCAAACCTGAACTGAATTTCATGTAGATTAAAAACCCAAGTCCAAGCCTGATACAACCACTACCTGATTTTTACTTTTAGTTGGGTACCATCCAAATCTCCTAATTCACCAAAACATGGATTAGATGTCTTATTTGAAAAAATAAATAAATATGAATACACATGAAATAGAACAACATCATTAAAATATAAGATATCAATAGTCCCTGTCTCATTAATAAAAACATACATTGACCCCACAAATCTCCACCCCCCATGACATGAATCTCAACAAACTAATCTTTCACAAACAGGGGAGAAAATTTGGTTTTCTAGGATGAATTAAAAAAAAAAAGAATAAATGTTACTGGATTCACGGATCACCCGGTAACCTTACCCGTGAAACCCATTAACCGGTACCAACGGTCACGGGTCGAGTCGAGCACCTGAAATATGCTACCATGACCCACCCATTGACCCACGGGTCGGGTCGGGTAACCAGGTTGGGTCGGGTCACTGTTAACTTTGTACACCTCATTTATTATTTATTTATTTATTTACCTTCCTTATATTGGCAGGCCATCAACTACCTTATGAGCCCCACCGCTACGAGATAGCCAGCGGACCCTAAGTAGACAGGGTAAGGGTTCAGTGATATTAATAAATCATTGGACAATATATAAAAATAAAAAGTGATATTAATAAATCATTGGACAACACATAAAAATAAAAATTGAATAGCACATGCAGAAACATGCAATTTTTCAAATAAATTTTGTTTGGACTTAAGAGTGGAAATTTGATGTTTTGAGTTTCGCAAAACCACATGAGAATAATATTTTAGTATAAGTTATATATGTAGATAAGGAGGAGCTCACCTTTTAATCTAATTACTTATTTTTTTTAAATAATATCTTTTCTCTTACTTTAATTTTAAATATATTCTCATTTTTGGGCCCGGGCTAAGTAGGGGCCTTTGTTGCTAGTTTATTCTTTAAAACAATGCCTGCAAAACATTTCTCAATGCTAAACATGGCCTTTCTTAATTAAGAAAAAATGTGGAGGGGCCCATTTCAAAGACCCTTAATAAAAACTAAAATGGAATCAGCCACAGGAATGCTTTGTCCGCAAGGCAGCAAAATGATGGTGAGAAGGTTGACCATAGACTGGTAGGAGGTTGGCCTGTCCCACTTTACATTCCAACTAACCAACTTGTGGAAAGTGGAAACACAAAAGAATCAATATTATGATGAGCACACACCCACATGAACCAGTTGCTTCCTCTTTAGACAGACATTTAGTCAATATCCTCTTACAAGCAATAAAACCAAAACAATAATGACTTCAGACTATAATTTAATCCCTATCGCCTAATAACTTGCATGTGGGGCCCTCAACCACTTGTAATTTGTAAAGCCGCCCTGAGGCCCCATATAAATAGATTGTTTGGCAAATACATTTTAATTGAGAGGAAGAAAAAAAAAAACACTTCATATATTATTAAAGTTATATGGACAAAATTATTAAAAATATAGACAAAGTTGTCATAAAGTAAAAATAGTATACGCAAACTTTTTATATTATAAAGATTATATAGGCAAGTTTGCGAAAAAAAATTACAAAAAGTGTTCATTTGTTTTAGATATTGATGTTTATTTGAAAAGAAAAATATTTTATTCACATTTTAAAAAAGATGCAAAATGTCTAAAAGCTTTTGAATCTGACATTAAAGAGAAGTTTGCAAACGATCTAATATAGTCAAAAGTTAATTTGAATTAATTTTAAGTGGAACAAACGTAAAAAAAATAAACTTGCCAAATTGCACCTCTGGCAAAAAGCAAAAAAGTTAGTTGGTGAAGGTACTTGCACGCCTAATAAAAGAAATAAATAGATAAATAAACCCGCATGCAGTCCACATTTGTTTGCTCATATCCACTCTATCAAATATCACTAAAGCAAAAAATGATATGCACACAAGTTACATCAGGTAGAAGTTGTGCCATCTGCGCGCTACAATAGATAAAATCTTAATGCATAGTTTTGTATTCATGAATTTTGGGATTCACTTGAAAGGTTCAGGAACTGAATTGGAGGTTGAATTGCTTGACTAGAAAGCTAGTTTAAATTGGTGTTTCGATTGGGTTTAGTAATGTAATATCATAACAAGAAAAAAAAATTATAAAGTGATAACATTAAAATTAGTTAAAAAACAGCTATAAGTGCTGATTTGTACTAATTTGACTTTGACCTTAAAATCCCGACTGTTATAGATAATTTTGTCCTGTTCAAAGGGGTTTTCGTTTGGCTGTGAAACAGGCCATTGGTAATTTTCTCACTATTTTCTTTTTAAGAAGAAAGCCTGTCCAACATAAAAATAAAAATAATAATAATAATTGCCAGTACGATGGAATTGACATTTGGCAAGGTTTTTATTTTTTGAGCTTTAGACATTTGGCAAGTTGCTCACATAATGTTATAGGCTATGATGCATGGATGCTTTACAATGGATGATGTATGGTGTCGTATTGTATCTAATATCTCACTTTTTTTTATGTAATATCTGTGTCGGGGCTCCTGGACTTTTTAAAATTTCCGGTGGAGCTTTTTAATTGAAGGGGGTCTTCTTCTGTGGTCGGTGAAGATTAAAAATCTCACACTATCTCTTATTCGTGAGTAATCTCACAAATGTTCCAATATGATATCGGAATGTTTTGAAAAAAAATATATCAATATTTGTGACACTGATTATATAATATGCACAAGAAAGAGATTTCTTCAAAATTCTCATAAAAAGAAATGACTCAAAAGACCAAGAGAATCCAACACGTTGCCAATTTCAATGGCATATCCCAGTTGTATTTATGGCGCTGTATCATAGGTTTCAAACCTCTCCTTAATCTCCTGAGCATTTTGTATCAATAAATGAAGATTCAATTGAGCAAATTATTTCCTTCATCCATTTGAAGCCATGGTCCATGAAAAAGCCATACATGGTTCAAATGAAAAGTATTGATTTAAACTTCTTGGATCTTATTCTCAAATGTGTTGGTCTTAATTTTTCACTTATTTATGCTATCACTAAATGCCTCCGAAATCAGTCATTTCTGATTTTTTTTTCTTTTTCTAGTTTTTTGATACATCCATCTCAATATTCTCATATATGTTATACTCAATTTGTGCATGTGTTGCTTCTTAATTAGGCGACAATTTACTCTATAAGTAATAGTTGATCTAATCGCTATTTTGCAAAATAATTTCTTTAGTCTTATTGCAATGTGCTAATATAAAGCACTCTAGAAGCTAGGGGTATAAAAAACAAAAAAACAAATCGAAAAAACCGTCTAACCAACCGAATCGAACCGATGGTTAATAATTGTGTTTCACGGTTCGGTTACGGTTGCGATTATTAAAATTGAAAAAATCATACTTCACCGTTTGCTTACGGTTTTCAGTCCCAACTCATTGTTATTAACCGAATTTAACCGTAAAATATAGTTCGGTCAACCGTTTTCCCAAAACACATGGTTAAACCAACCGTTACACTAATAATAAAATGCTAACCGGCCTAATGAAATAAAATGACTTAAGTTAAGCCCCCTTTCCTCATCTTGCTTTCTCTATGAATCTTTTTTTTATTTGTACTTCAATATCTTTTGTTTATGTTTTCTTTGATATGTATAGATTAGTGATTGCCCATACCTGAAGGCACGGCGCACCACGTTCTGAGCACAACTAAATCTAATTACTCTTCTTTTGACCACCTAACAACTAACCTGAATTTTGGCACCCTATGAGGGCTAATTCAGTCTACCCTATTTAACGATATCCTGATTAAGTCCCAAGTCAAAGATCACCTATGATTCTTGGACCTCTGATTGCCCTAGGAATTGACTCATTACAATCTGTTCGTCGAGGGCTTTCCGTCCATATATAGAACTTCGAGATCCGACGGGAGGATCAAAAATCATAATAGCAGGTCCCGCACCCCCGGGATGCCCACCTGAAAAATCAACTATCACTTTTAGACCCTGATCGCCCTAAAAGTTGGCTCATCACGATCTACTCATCGAGGGCTTTCCATCATATATAGAACTTTGAAATCCGACAGGCGGAATAAAATCTGCGAAACCTGGGTCCCAGTGATTATTACCCAGACCAGACCCCACTGCAACTCACCTTTTGGGTCCCAAACCTCTGATCCAAATCCTAATTGGGCCCTTAACTAAACTCGTCAAACCTGACCTGAATCTGACCCAATCCAACCCATCAAACTCTAGCCAAAATCAATCCGAACTCAAATCCAACCCAAATCTATCTAACCTAAACCTAACCCCAGACCTAGCCCAGACTCCTTGACCCGTCGCCCAGATATGGGAGAAAGAGTCCAAGGATCTGGGGAAGTAGTCTCCCAAATTTCTGGACTCTCAAACCCCCTTAAACCCCTCAACCCCCTTTCCTCTTAATTTCAGCCATAGGATTTATGTACATAAATCCAAGGGTCCAAAATATAGAGAATTCAAAAACTGAGCTCCCTTACAAAAGAATTTTTTTTTTTTTTGCTTTTGACACCTTTTTGATCAATGGCAGAACAATAAGAAAATAAACACTCTTGCTTTTCTTTTAAATGAAGAAGGGATGACAATACCTGTAAATAACTCAAACTCGTTGCCCCTTTTTGCGCCGTACAAACCAAGATGTGAACGTGCTTTTGATGGGGATGGCAAAAACTTGTAAAATTTTCCAACTTTTAGCCCCTTTTTTCATTCCCCTCTTAAATCCAAGGGTCCAAAATACAGGGAATTCAAAATTTTAGCTCCCTTATTATATAGATATTGCTTTTATATTGAAATATATATATTTCGCCTATATTGGAATTAGTCATAACCGAACCGTCTCATACGATTAACCGCGGTTCGGTTTTTAATGGTTTTTTAGGATACGGTTACGATTTTTAAAAACTAAAATCCGTAAAATACAGTTTGGTTAACAATTTTTTCAAAACAAACTGTTAACCGAACCAATACACCCCTACTAGAAGCAATTCTCCAAATCAACCATCCCACTTTTATCATAGGGCTCCCCTCACCTGAGCATCGGTGCTCACCTAAAGTTCTTTTCCTTATTATATATACATTCAACACCTTTCCTAATCTCTCTATCTTTACTAATTATCAAGCAAACCTATCGAGATGAATCTCTTTGTGGTATCTCTTGAGCTATAATACTCCCATAGTTTCAGCTCTTTATATATTCCTATTGAGATCACAAACTATATATTGTGTCTTAGTACGCCTTATTTTAATGCCCTTGAATTCTAAAGCCTCTCATTATCTCTTAAATTCTTTATTTATCTCATCTCTCTCGATTCATCCGTCGGTATTATATCATCTATGAACAACATATTTCAAGATATCTCCTATTGAATATAACCAATTAACTCATTCATAATAAGGGCCTAAACCCGACCCCTTATGCAAACCTATAATCACCGAAATCTCACATGTCTCTTTATAGGTAATTCTTACACTCATTATCATTCCCTCATATATGTTTTTAATGATTTCAATACGACCTCTTGGAAGACTCTTTTTATTTAAAATCTACAAATCAAATCTCTAGATAACCTATCATAAGATTTCTTAAATCATGAAGATAATATGAAGATTTTCCTTAATTGCCTAAGTGAAAAGATAACATCTATAGTTAATCTCAATAAATCTAAATAACTCAAAATGAATATCTGGTTAGAAATGAGAAAGACTAAGAGAAAAAATGATAGAGGGAGAAGAGAGAGCCTTTCTATTATCTCATTATCTGTGTGTACAAATACAATGGGAGAAGCCTATTGATAGGCAAAATAACCTCATAAGAGAGAAACCCTAATTTTAACCCTAACTCATCTTAAGTGGGCATCCACCCAAGATCCATATCTCATAACACTCCCCCTTGGATTACCATCATTCTTAGACAGTTACCTCATTTAAAACCTTGCTGTGGAAAACCCAGTGGGAAAAACAAAGCAAAGGGAAAAAGAGTACAACATTCTTCAAGAGCATTGAACTGGTGTTGGACGTGCATAATGCGGCCTCGTTAAAACCTTAACTAGGAAAACCCAGTGGGATAAAACCTAGAGAAGGAAAAAGAGCACAACGCATAAATGTCCTGAGTAGCATACTTCAGGATGCTCCCTGATAAACCACTCCCCCTGATGATAGCAACCATTCACATAGTTTGATGATGAACTCTACGCATGCCAATCTTATATACAAATTTTTGGAACATTGATTTTGGCAAAGATTTGGTAAACAAATCAGCCAGGTTGTTACTCGAACAAACTTGCTTGACTTCAATTTCTTTGTCCTTCTGAAGTTCATAAATTAAGAAGAACTTTGGTGCTATTGCTTAGTCTTGTCTCCTTTAATGAAACCTTCTCGAATCTATTTCATGCATGCTTCATTATCTTCATTGAAAATATTCGGGATACTTGCGATTGATGATAATTGACAAGAGCTACGAACATGCTGAATCAAAGATCTTAGCCATACACATTCCCGACTGGCTTCATAAAGAGTCAAAATCTCAGCATGGTTGGAGGAGTAGTAGCTACCAAAGTCTATTTAGTAGAACGCCAAGAAATGACGGCATTACGATTAAGAAACACATAACCTATCTATAATTGACCCTTATGAGGATCAGAGAGATAAGCTGAATCTGTATATCCTACAAAACTGAAATTTCTACGATCATAAGAATAAAATACTCTTAAATCAGTTGCTTAATACCAATCTAGTGCCTTAATTGGATTGAGTACATACTCCTTGGTTCAGGCAAAGAAAATCCCTTAGGGATTTATAGAACGTGGTTCTGTGTCTTAATCATCATCATCATTTCTATTCAGTCTCTCTCTTGAATTATTGTAGAGATCTCTTCATTATCCAGTACTAGTTCTTATTCAAGAGCTTCAAAGTCTCACCAAGGACTTTTATTACTTTAGAGAGAACGGATTTTACCATAACCTCTTCAGGAGCGTTACATGCCTCTTCGGGAGGAACCTCTTCAGGAGCGTTACATGCCTTTTTCGGAGGAACCTCTTCAGGAGCGTTACTTGCCTCTTCGGGAGAAACTCCTTCAGGAGCGTTACGTGCCTTTTCGGAAAGAACCTCTTCAAGAGCGTTACTTGACTCTTCGGGAGGAACTTCTTCATGAGCGTTACTTGCCTCTTCGGGAGTAACCTCTTAAGGAGCGTTACTTGACTCTTCGGGAGTAACCTCTTAAGGAGCATTACTTGCCTCTTTGAGAGGAACCTCTTCAGGAGTGTTACTTGCTTCAAGAGCGATACTTGTGTCTTCGAGAGGAACTTCTTCAGGAGCGTTACTTGCCTCTTCAGGAGTAACATCTTAAGGAGCATTACTTGCCTCTTCGGGAGGAACCTCTTCAGGAGTGTTACTTGCTTCAAGAGCGATACTTGTATCTTCGAGAGGAACTTCTTCAGGAGGGTTACGTGCCTCTTCGGGAGGACATTATGATGATTGTTCATTTCTCCTTTTCCGCGGAGCTGAGTCCTTTAAACATATAAGTCTGCTATGCTTTTGGCGTATTGCATATTCTTTTGCTGCTATATTTTGAGTTTGTCCTACAGAGACATTAATCTTGGCAGATGCATTCATAGCTGGCATATGTGACTTTGCCACCTTTGCTGCTATATTTTGAGTTTGTCCTACAGAGACATTAATCTTGGCAGATGCATTCATAGCTGGCATATGTGACTTTGCCACCTTTGCTGCATCGTTAAATGCATCAGGTAATCTGTTTGCAGTTTCTTGTAAATCACAATTCTCCATACTTCATTTGCACATTATGAATTACGTGGATCTAGATTAGACAGACTAGAAGTATTCCATGCTAGTTCTCACCGTTTTTCAGGAACGGATTGTTCTACAGGAGCAATACGTTCTTCATAAGCTATCTTGTCTCCCCCTAACGGCGGGAATATTGTCTCATCATATGGGCTCTTCCAAAGCCTTCAATTATTTGCACAGGTCCAGTTATGGTGGATACCTTTCGTGGAATGAACAACAATTCTGTGGAAAATCTCTGATTTTTCAGAATAGTGTGTTATGGCACTATCTACCAAACATAGATTGTCCTCAATTCTATGATTCATACCTTAAATAATAAATCAATATAACTATACAGTCACATGATAAAACTGAAATAATTAAACCATTCACCATAAGTTATGACATTAATGAAAAATAAAGATCCACATCATAAAGGAAAAGTCTAAGAAACATGCATCTCAAATGAACTAAAAAAAATTAAGTTTGTGAAGTTCAAAGAATTATTAGTCTTCTAGACCATGTCAGGGGGTGCTCCCAAGTGAGTGTTAAATGCCTCATTATCCAGAGGTTGGCTGTCAAAGAAGTCTCGAGTTTCCAAGTTTGTAATGTTAATTGGATGCCTGTCTAGTGTCATTGTTTTCTAAATCCAGCCTTCCAGGTCATTTCTCTATGCTAAATGAACAGAGGCCTTATATGCTTTGTATTGTTCCGCCACTTCCTTCGATATACAGCAAGTGCGTGACTAATGTCCACTTCTTCCACATCTGTGACCCGTGTCATCAGGACAGTGAGTAGGTTTAGCTAGTGGATTTTTGTTGTTCTTATGCTAAGGGGCAGACCACTTTTGGTGGTTTTTGAATTTTGAAGGGGACCTTTAAAACCACCTCGTCTGGAGGAGTTATGTTTACCATTCATCCTTCATCTGCCTCTGTTTGAGCTAAAATTGGCATTTGCTTCAGGAACTGTTGAAGATTCAGTTGGTCTGGAGTTATGATTTTTCATCAATACTATGCAATTCTACTCAGTGACTAGGAGACAGGAGATAAATCTTGAATATTTGGAGAAACGTCATTGTTGATACTACTGCTGCAGGAGCACATTCGAGCATGAACAGTGGATAATGTTTTCTCCAACATCCGTTCTTCAGAAACCTTTTTACCACATAGTCTTAATCGGAAAATAATATTGAAAAGGGCAGAGTTGTATTCAGATACTATTTTATAATCCTGTAACCTCGGGTTTAACCATTCATTCTGGGTAGCTAGTAGTATGACCATCTTCTGGTGATCATACTATCCTTCAGGGACTTCCATAGGCCTGTTGGGTCTTCCTCAGTGAGGTATTCATTTTTTAGGTCTTCATGTATGTGATGGCGCATGAAGATGAGGGCTAACATCTTTTCTTCTGAGGACATCTTGTTACCTTCCTTTATGGTATCTCCGAGTTTATTAGATTGCAAGTGGATTTTAGCATCCAATTGTCAAGATAAGTAATTGTACCCATTTATGTTAAGTTCTTTAAAATCAATTTTAACTAGATTTGACATCATGCAACAACTGTAATAAGAGATATATATATAAAGTTTACTGTATGCAGATAATCAATCAAGTAAAAGGGAAAAAAAATGAAAACTTAACATCGGAAATAAATTAAGGAAGGAATTAAACGTGAAAAAAAAAGAGTTAGCCAATAAAAAGTTTAGAACATCAGTTTCTCAACTTTGAGAATCAGAACTGCTGGTTCTGTCAAGACTTCAGGATTGATTTAGAACTTCAGGTTCATTAGAACTATAAGTTTTGTCAAATCTTTAGGTTTGAAGTAGAACTTCTGACTCCGTCAAAACTTTAGGTTTAATTTCATGGCCTTATAATTTTATGTATATGAATCTGTATGTTCATATCAGTATTCCAACTTCTAGGACTTCTGGTCCATAGATCAGTGAACTTCCGGCTCAAATTGTGATCCATTCATAGTATTGATAAATAATAAAAAAAATAAAATAAGCAAGAGGATGAATAGTAACCAAAATACTATGAATACTATAAACAAGCATTATAAACGGATCTTATGCATTCTAATAAATTTAAACTATGGTTTAGATACTACTTACCATAATCGCAGTTCATAAAAAAATTTATGACCATTGAAATTCTGATATGTTGCGTTTATTAGGTAATGCTCGTCACCACGAATCTGTAGAATCAAACCGTTCGTCGATCGAAGGTCGGATGAGGAAGTTATGGCCGATCAAAGATTCTGTTGACAAAAGAGATTGAACCCGCGCTTGCGTCAGCAATACAACAGCAGTTAAAAAAAAAAATCGGCACTCGTCCCAAGGTGGAAGAGAAAGGAAAAAAAATTTAATTTCCATAGTGACTTTTCAACTTGTAACGCACGCAAATCGAACAATATATGTTTCTTATAAGCAAAGACCATAAGAAAAGTTGGAGGCTACAGTATGCAAATCGAAAAAGTATGCAAACAATATGCAAACACAAAGTCTTTGTTTCTTCCACGCACGCAAACAAAAAAAAAAAAAAAAAAAAAAAGATTTTCCTACAGTATGCAAATCGAGGCAAAGTCTGCTATAGTTGCACGGAAATCGATTTTGAGGCTGAAAAAAAAAAAAAACGAGGCTGCTTCTTGGTTTTTTTTTTCTTCTTTTTCGTGTTGATAATGTTTTAGAAAAGAGAAAGACTAAGAGAAAGATGGTTAGATGAAGAAGAAAAAACACTTTTATTATCTCTCATTATCTTCGTATATAAATAGAAAGGAGAAGCCTGTAAAATTTAAGAATATATCATTTCAAAAGATGGACATTCATTTATTTTAGAGTAAGAATAAGTGGAGCCAATGATAGACTGACATTCACTTCAGGGTATGGATTGATGGAGGTCATGATGGGCATCCTAACTTATAGGATAAGCTTGTGGGAATCAGGACTATATTATTTCCAATTTTCCATCATTCCATGTTAAGGATAGAAGAAAGTCAAAAAGAAAAGACAAGCGGCTAAAACAACTGCAGGTTGGAATCTTGACTTTAATGACCCACCAAGACGGTCACGTGGCAGCGGGCCCGACAGAGAAGGGCGGGATTCCGTCGTCTGCGTCATCTAACGGCGGAAACTGAGGCCGGCAACGGCTTTCCGTTACCGTTAACAAAAACCCGCGAATCACAACTGACGTAATCCGGATCTTGAGGCGGGTCACGGACGTGCGGTCGTGTCGGGAAAGCGGATCTTAGCTCGACCCGGTCAAGGGCCTCTAAATTTTCAAAGATAACACAGAGAAAAGTCCTTCTGCACATGCCCCGCACAGCCACACAGACATCCGATGCTGACTCAGCTCCATACATGAGGCTCGACTTTAGGGCATAGAGTTTGAACTTATTTACATAAATGCCACCATGTTTTGGTGAAAAGTCTGGTCTTCTAGACTACTGACAGAAATTGCAGTTGCTTGACCTAAATACCTAATCATCTAAGCAGACAAAGGATATGGTAAATTTCTATTGATCCGAATCAGATGATAGTTAATTTATTGTAACAAAAATGTCAAGGATATTTACAAACTTGAGTTGTTTTCCATGGTTGATTTTAACTTCAAGTCATTATAAACACAAAATTTATGGGTCCATTTGAATTCATGGGATTTAATTCTTGGTATAGTGGGTTTTCAAAAAAAAGTATTACCGAGGTGAGGGGTGAAGGATATAATGTGGAGAGGGAGGAGTTTCTGCATATGTTGAGATTGATCCATTCATTATCTACTGTTAGATTGATTCATGATAAATGAACTTATTGAATCATTAAATTTATGCACTAAAAATCAAGAGTTGACATGATTTGATTAAAATGATTTTTGGCTAGCTCCTTACTCACATCGGCTTGCTCCAAAGAGGTGGAGATTTTTCTTAATAAGGTATTTTATGATGTTTGATCCAATAAGTTCTTTCTTCTCTAATGGGGCTAGTGGGATCCTAAAATTCTGTCATATATCTTATATTTAAGTCATGTACTAGAAAATGCCTTAGAGATTGGCACTTGGAAAGTACTTGTATAATAGCTATAAAATTATTAACTAGTGATCAAGATCATGGGTTCCACCTAAGCCATTCAAAATCACTAAATCATAATGTTCCCTTGTAAAAAAAATCTCACTTCAATTAAAGTTATGCCCGTTATTATTTCCTAAATACATGGAATGACTTAAATGTTTTTTTTTTCCAAAAAAAGTTAATAATGTGTTTAGTCATGATCAATCTGATGGTAAAAGACTGAAAAATTGGACATGATCAATTGAATATGATTTGAAGGCTACATGGCAAAGTTGGTGAGACTCATTGACCTTACTAGTTATCAGAAGATTAAAAAAGGACATTCAACTAATAAAGCAAAGTTTCTACTTTAACCATTCATTTCATAGCCTATGATTTCGACAATGACAACATCTAATGGACCCAATTTACTTTTATAAATGATTCAACCTCAAAGACCCGGTTTTATTTGATAGGAAAAGTGAGCCCTACAAACTTTGCTCTTGTTCTATTTTAAAGATCATGTAAATTATCACCAAATCATAGAATGTTCTGTTACAAGCGAACTGTATGTGCAGTCAAGCTCTATGGGATCCACCTTTCCCTACCATTGATTAGTGCAATCCTTTTGATGCTTGTATCGTCCAATATGATTTGGCATCAAGACCAGTTTTACACTCATTAAACCTTCACTCACCATGTGATTGAATTGAGAAAAATCTACCATTAAGATGTTATTAAACTTTATGATTGCTAAATCAAACGCCAAAATAATCAGATGGGGCTATTTTTTGGCTTCCCATAAGGGGACCTCTCCATCTATCGTGCACGTATTGATAGAAATGCAAATAAGTGGGCCACACAAGCTGGACTGACTTGATATTACCTTTCTATGATGTGGCACCATGCATGTCCGATTGGACACTCATTTGACCTTTACTCATTATTTTAAAAAACTCTATTAACTTTTAAAATAATTATTGATAACATCAACTTAGATATTTCTACAAAAAAAAAGACAATCAATGATAGGATTTTTTTTTTCTTGAACCTATCCGCGGTGGAACTTTCTATTCTTCCCCCTTAAACTTTCTTACATGCATGCATCTATGCGGGCTTGACTAAATATGAATAGTAAATGGTCCACTTCTAGGATAAAAACTTCCTTATATTATAAAGATGGTAGATGGTCACGGTCCTGTATTTTTCTTAGGGCACTTCTTGTATTATAAATTATTAATAAATTCACCAATGCACTTAATTTTTTTAATGAATAGATTAATCATTTTACATAAAGAAAGAATAAATCAAACGCATCTAATCTAATAGAAACTAAAACGGGCGCCAACAAGGAGTTTGTGCCAATTACATCCACTACCACCACCATCATCAAAGCTGAAGCTGAGTCTTAACTATGTTGCCGCGGCTACATGAATTCCGTGTTTCTCCAATCTGATTTATCACGTGCCAATTATATCCATCTGGGCCAAAAATGGAAAAAAAACAAGCTAACAGATGAAATTACAGGCCATAAATAAATTGCTGTTCACCAAGATATACCTTATCATCCAACTAATCAGCTCAAAGGCACCATTTCCAGTCCCACACCCTCCATTCAACCATGGAGGTAAAAACCCATTTTAGTAATTGTAACAACGACCAGGGGTATTCATGCAAATCAAAATATCAGGCCAAGAACAAAAAACAAAAATGGGAAGAAACGGTCTCCTTTTTCATGTAAGCCATGGATTATAGAGATATATATGCTAACCAATGTTCCTCCCTAAATCTCTCTCCCTTGCTCTCTATTATCATAACAGAAAAATGAAGACTCCTCTCTCTCTCTCTATATATATATATATATATATATATATGAGCAAGGCTCTCCTAAGCTTAAGCTTATGATATGATTCCGTAAGCTAACACTTCTAGGGCCCATCCTTAATCCATCCAAATGGACCAAACACATGACCCCCTTAAATTGCACAAGCCCACAAACTTTTGGTCAAATCCGAATTTACTAGACCGTTGGATCGACTATGTACCAATCCGAATAGACCGTTGACCATTAAACTTTCGGTGCCCAGATGGAGATGATAGAAACCAAAATTTGGGTTGATTTTTTGTAGGAAGGAGAGTCCCAGGGAGTCCTTGAAATCCCCCCTACCCCCATCCCCATATGGGTCCCCAAGTGGGCTCCACTACGTAATTGAGCTTATTTCAGCTTACCTTATCTTAAGCAACAGCTTAGGAGAGCTGGCCCCTATATATATATATATATATATATATATATATATATATATATATATATATATATATATATATACTCTCTCTCTCTGAATCCATCTAAGATAGATTTCTAACAGAAGAAGAAGAAGTAGAAGAAGGAGAAGAAGACAGACATACACAGATCATCCACTCAAGAAGAAGAAAGCAGAAGTAAAAGAGAAGAAAGAAAATGCCTGTAACAGAAAACCCAGGAGGGTTTCTTGGCCGCTCGATCCTCAGCATACGTAGAAACCAAGTGGCCTCGATGGAAGGTGGCCATGACCAAGAGCTGGAAGACATTGATCTCTTCACAAAACACATTGCTGATCGCTTCCACGAGCTCTCGTCATTAACTGAAGAGAACAAGGATGACAACAAGAGCCACCTCTCCCTCCCATGGCTCCGAAAGCTCCTCGACGCTTTCCTCTGCTGTGAAGCAGAATTCAAGGCCATGATCATTCTCCGGCGCAACCCTTCACACATGGCCAAGCCCCCGTTTGATCGCCTCATCACCGAAATGCTCGACCGTTCTGTGAAAGCTCTCGACATATGCAACGCCATCTCCCATGGCATTGACTCGGCGCACCACTGGCAGAAGCAGGCTGAGATAGCTGTCTTGGCGCTGGAGCAGAGGCCATTAAGCGAAGGCCAGTTTCGACGTGCAAAGAAGGCATTGACAACACTTGTTGCGACGATGAATCATGATGATAAGGGTGGTAAAACAACTGAGAGATCTTGGTCCTTTGGAATGAGGGGTAGTGTGGCGCCAACTGGGAAGGACCGGACCAGCGGCGCGCATTTGCGGTCACTGTCTTGGAGCGTGTCCAAGACATGGTCTGCCTCCAAGCAGCTGCAGGCAATGGCAGCCAATCTGGCGGCCCCTCGGGGTGCAGACATGAACGGGCTGGCCTTGCCAATTTACACCATGAGCACAGTTCTGATGTTTGTGGCATGGGTTCTTGTCACTGCCATCCCTTGTCAGGACCGTGGAGGGCTGAACATGCATTTCCCTCTGCCGCCGAAGCAGCTGGCATGGGCAGGGCCCATGATCAGCCTGCAGGAGAAGATAGCAGAGGAATGGCGAAAAAGGGAGAAGAAGAGCTTTGTGGGGTTGATGGAGGAGCTGCAGAGGTTGGAGAAATGCGCCAGCGGATTGATAGAATTGGGTGAATCAATCCAATTTCCATTGGAGGAGGAAAAGATGGAGGAGATTCAGGTGCAAGCAAATGATTTAGCAGATACTTGCAGGAGATTGGAAGAAGAATTGGTTCCTTTCCAACGCCAAGTCAGAGAGGTTTTCCATGGAATTGTGCGTAGCCGGACTGAGGTTCTTGACTTCATGGGTCAGGCTCAGGCCAATCGAGTTTCTACGCCGGTTTTGCATTGAGAGGGAGAGATTATTGATGAGATTGGATTCAATTAGGAAGGAGCTATTGAGTCCCAATTGTCATGAAAGGCGACCTTAATCCTGTTTTGAACTGCTTGAATTTGATACCAAGTAAAAAATGACTAGGGTATAAACTTCTTTTTGTTAATGGGGATGATTGCAGTTTTCATTGTAATTCACTTGTTTCTTTTTAGAAAGCATTGAAATCTCTGCCTCAGAGTGGGTAGTTCAACCAAGACCAGGCAAGACTACTTGAATCCTGCTGCTCTGCATCAAAGAGTAATTGTTCCAGATGTGCTTGCTGAGTGAGTCTGATTAGAATTTCCTGTTTTTTTTTCTAATGTAGATAGTAGTAAACATTTATTGAATGTAAGATTTCTTCTGAATCAAGAATCTTTGGTGAATTTTTATTTCAGTAGGAAGGAGAGTGAAGTAATAAAGTCTAAATAAAAAAAATAATGGAGGGTGAAAATTGAATCCTTTTGAGAAAGGAGGAGCGGATGCAGCCAAGTGGATCAAGGCAGTGGATTGTGAATCCACTATGCGTGGGTTCAATTCCCATTGTTCGCCCATCATTCGCTATCCCTATAAACTTGGACGGGTGTAAATATCTTTATTTCACCTTAAAAATAATATTTTTTTATATTGAATATTTCCCCAAGCGGCAGTCAAAAATTTGTGTCCATTTCTCATGATATTATGCATGGACCAGATATATCATGGCCAATTCCTCAAAAAAGATGGTGGGCAACTCTTCCACAACAGATTCTGATAAGTGAGTGTTCGAGTAAGTGTTTACAGAATCTTCTTCTGTCCGAAGATATGATTCATCAAAATAATGAGTCACCCATTCCATCGATATGGACACATTAAAGATAACCAAATGATCGGGAGTTCCTCTATTCAATTCTTTTCCTCCTCCTTGTTGCTGGATATCTCGTTCTTACACATCTTCTCTTTGTTTTCCAAGCCTCTAGTGAGTTACAGATAGAGTTAGAAAAGATGAAATCTTTAATTATTCCATCATACATGATTGAGTTGCAAAAAGATGAAATCTTTGATGATTCTATCATACATGATTGAGTTGCAAAAACTTCTGGATAGGTATCCTACATCTGAACTTATTGGCTTCTCCTTATGTCTCCTATGGTTCTGTCCAAAAGAGAAAAATGATGACAGCAGTTCAAAAAGAAAAGTACCAATTGGATGATGAATCTCATCAACAGTTGCGGCGAATGTCATTTCATCACACCATAGTTGATCAGGAGCTAAATATGGATAAACATATAATTTAATAACTGAGAGTTTATTGATGACATATATGAAACTTTCTTGTTGGCAGCAAGGTGATGCAGGACAGTGGAATCATGTGAATGAAGCGGGGTTGGGGGTGCATAAACCAATCCATCATGCTCATGAATGAACTGCATAAGCCAATATTATTACAGGAAAAATTGAATTATATCTTCAAAACGGAAATTCATGCTCAGCTCAGAATTCTAGGATGCTGGCGTGATCCCCTCTCCTGATGTGCACAAATTTCCACATGCTATGCAGTCTGGAAAACTCTTTTCTCCCTTTTAGCTGATGCTCTGATACACTCAAGTCCTTTGAAAGAAATTAGAAATTAGAAGACCTGATACTCCAATAGGGGCAATGATGAACAATCTCCCCTTACTGAGATATTACACCTCCCAGACATAGTTAAATAGATTTTGACAAGAATAATATCAATTGGGATGCAATCCAAATTGTCAAATAAAAAATCACCTGTGCCAAAAATCCAATTGAGTGTCATGTGCTTCTTTTTCTTTATCCACTTTCAAGTTTCGACCAATCGGAAAACTGGCAAATTTTAGACTTTTTCCCTTCTAATTGAGATTATACTTAAGATCAAAGTGGCTTTGACAACACCATAGAATTGATTTGACTGCACAATACCTAGTCAATTTTGAATGAGCAGTATCTTTAAAATACATTACATGGGCCCTGAGCAATGCAGTCATATGACCTGAATTCCTCTCCGAGTGAGAAGCTCAATTACCTGTTTCAAGTAACCTCCTAATGGTTATTCAAATTGGTCATGTTACCTTCATCCTATTCTTCCAAGTCGTTAGACCAGAAAGTTACCACACATCAGCCATAGGAAAGAGATTGCTTTCCATATTTGGCGTGTGATTGTTCCCTTGAAAACCATAATAACATATTTTTAGGGACAATGCCGTCACCACTGTTCAATTCATATAGACTGCGTTTTCCGGAGACGGCATGGTGGTCTGCACATCTCTTCAACAGGGATCAATGTCTCCATTAGCTGCAAGCAGAAATTGCAGTAAATAAACATCTCCATTTAGTGCAAGTGGAAATTACAGTAATCAACAGAAGTGGATTTTGATAGATAATTTAGTACTAATGAGAAATGAAGTGAGAGCCTCAAAAATAAACTTTAGATAAGACACGAAATTCATAAATGGATTTTGGATGTTATATAATGATGCATCTTGATGCCCTCCGAATTCCAAATTATCTGCAAGAACGGATTACTACAAACTAGTATTTGATTCTTTGGAGGGAGGCATGAAATTCAGAAATCACATAAGGTGGAATACCATTTTTCTCAGTGCTGATTGTCAAACTTGATTTAGGGTTGAAAAGTTCTGATTGTCAAACTTGATTTAGAGTTGAAAAGAAAGAGAAAATGCAGTGCCCCACCTATTCAATATTAGGCACATCCAAATGACACTCAATTGAATTGGAAAAATGTTTTCGAAGATTATAGAAACACCAACATAAGACCATAAATATGACTAAGCAGCCCAAATATATATTAGTAGTTCCCCTTCAAATCGTGAATCAACTACAAACATTTTGAAGGTTGCTCAGTTTGGATATATTTTCATGATGGCATGTCATTATCTCTCATGGGGCCAAAAAGAAGGTGCCCAGGGAAGTTAAAGAGCACCAAATCAACATGCAGTATTTCATTGAACAAAAGTATAGCCAACCAAAACTTGTTTCAAGTTACATGAAAACTTGAATAGCTGCCACAAGTAATACGCTTAGGTTACTCCATATCAAGAGATAAACAAAGAATGAAAATCTCAAATTCATATAATTGGTTAAGAATGGATAATTTCTCCAATAAGTGGCTTTGGTAGAAAGAGAAAGCTCTATATGTGAATCAATTGACCAAGAGAAATACTTGATCTATTCAAAAAATATGCGATGAAGCATAAACAAAGAAAGGATAATTTCTCCAATAAGTGACTTTGGTAGAAAGAGAAAGGTATGTGAATCAATTGACCAGGAGAAATACTTGATATATCCGACAAATATGCAATGAAACATAAAAGGCAGCAGGTTGGTAGAGCATTCACCTGCTTTATCCTCTTTTTGGTGTCCTCCACCTACAATAAAAGATCTACTATCAAAACAAATATAAATGGTAAAAATATAATGAGAAAACAAGCTCTGTCAAAACTAAATTTTGATAATTTAGTTTTAATAAGATAATTTTCATCTAATATACAAAAAATCAAATGTGCAAACAAATTTCTACATTGGTTAGTTGTTTCATAACATATGTTGTTGATGTGCACGAGAAAACTTCTAGTCTTCCGTCATCCATCACAACTTTAGACTGCTGACAAGTTAGCCCTTAGAAAATGGACTTGAATTCTCCATGACAGTAGTGACCTACTAATGTGAACTGTGCATCTAATTCCAAGCTTGAACATGATGGGTGATACTATACTGATTGGAATGCAACTATGAACATCTTGCTAATCCATGCATGCATTTATGGGTACATGCATAAACAAGTACACAGTTCGATTATTTCAGTTGGACTTGGAACAAGTAACTGTGTATCCACAGGATCTTGCTATGGAAGGAAAAATGTGTCACTGCTGATTAGTAAGAGTTGTCTTCTTAAACCTTAAAGCAATGAAGATCAATGGAATATTTTAATGTTTTATGGAGAAGAAGAATATTTCAAGGTTTTATGGAGAAGAGAAAGAAAGGAAATAGAAGAGAAGGAGAGAACGGGAGAAGAAGGGAAAAATAGTTGTATGGCAGTCTAGGTTAGACTCCATTGGCCCATCTTTTTTCATCTTAAGAAAAATACAATATTACATAATGTAGTATTTTGTAAACACATAGAAGCCCTATAAATAAAAGATTATAACTTATTTCTCTACACTCCCGCTCAAGCTGGTGAGTAGATATCTATGATCCCAAACTTGGAAAACACATTAACAAGTCGATTCTTGTGACCGCTTTTGTGATGAAGTCAACCAATTTATTGGATTTTTTGGGTTTCAACACTACATCTTTTCTTGCCACTTTTTCTCGGAACAAAATGACAGTCAACTTCATTATGTTTTGTCCTCTCATGATAAACTAGATTAGCAACAATATGACGAGCATAATTATTGTCACAATGAAGAAACATAGACTTATTGCACTTGAAGCCAAGTACTTGCATCGGCATTTGTAACCATAAAAGCTCACATGTTCCTCGAGCCATTGCACGGTATTCTACTTCAAAATTTGAGAGCGTGAAAACTGGTCGTTTTTTACTCTTCCATGACACCAAATTTCCACCAACAAATGCACAATATCTAGTGCTCGATCTTCAATCTGTCTTAGACCCTACCCAATCCGCATCAATGAGGATCTCAATGATCTCAATATCTATATTTCCATGTTTCGAATACATTATGCCTTGTCCCGGAGCCTTTTTGAGGTACTTTAATATTCGATAAACTGCATGAAGATACTTTATGCGACGTGCATGCATGAACTGGCTCACCACATTCACGGCAAACCCAATAGCTAGCCGTGTAATGGTAAGATATATTAACTTGCCAACCAGTCGTCTCTAGTATAAGCTTGGATCATCTACTAATTTTCCACTATCTGAACAGTGCCCATGATTTTGCTCAATAGGTGTTTCAACTAGTTTAGCGCCCACCATTCCCATTTCTTCCAAGAGATCTAGAGTGTATTTCCTTTGACATACAAAGATCCCATTCTTTGACCTTGCAACCTCTATGCCAAGAAAGTATTTGAGTTCACCAAGATCTTTGATTTTCAAACTAATTGCTAAAAAACTCTCGAGTCCATATATTTCCTCCTCACTGTTACCTGCTGTTAATAACCAGAAACACCAAAAGCTCGAGCTGTTAGTGAACAACATAATAATTTATATCACCCCCCCCCCCCCCCCCCCCCCCCCCACACCCACACACACACACACACACACACACATTGAATGGGAAGCCGTTGGAATTCGAAACCCAACAGATAGACGGAACAGGACATGCCTCCCAATGGTTTCAAACTCGTGACCTTTGGCTTTGATACCATGTCATTCTCACGAGATAAATAGAGAACACGAGAAGAATGATGGAAATTGTTTCCATCATTAATGGGTTTGATAGGGCTTCATATACTTGTGTGGGCCATCCACCTATCAGCTTTAAGATTTTAGGTTGGTACATGGTATCTTACATGGTATCAAAGCGAGTTCTTGTCATTCTTATGTAGCCCACGTGATAGGTCCGTCCATGAAATTTGTTGGGCCTGCACGTGATGGGTAGTGTTGGGAAAGTCCCACATCCCACATACCCCAATTGATGGGTTTGATAGGGCTTCATATACCTTTTTGGGTCTTCCACCTATCAACTTAAGCTTTTAGGTTGGTACATGGCATCTTACACCTGTTAATACAATATCATCAACATACACAATAAGAATTGTGACGTTCTCTTGATGAACAATGTGTGATCTGATTGACACCTCTTATATCCATGCCTTACCATAGCTTCGGTAAACCTGTCAAACCAAGCCCTTGGAGATTGCTTTAGTCCATAAAGTGCCTTTTTGAGCCTACATACTTTATCTCCTTGACTCTTAGACATAAAACCAGGAGGAAGCTTCACAAATACTTCTTCTTGAAAACCACCATGCAAGAATGCATTTTTAACATCTAATTGGTAAGAGGCCATTAGAAATTTGTTGCAATAGATAAGACAACCCTCACAGAACTCAACTTAGCAACAGGTGAGAAGGTCTCAAAGCATGCTACTTTATAAGACTATGTAAAACCTTTTGCCACAAGTCTTGCCTCGTACCTTTGAATGGTGCCATATGGATTATATTTAATGGTATATACCCATTTACATCCCATTGTTTGCTTTCCCGCCAGAAGATCTACTATCTCCCATGTACCATTCTTATCTAGAGCATTCATTTCTCCAAGCATAGTTGCCTACCACTTTTGGCTATTTAATGTATCACTAGCAGATCTAGGTGTACATTCTGAGGACAACCGTAACACAAAGGCTCGATATGCAGGAGAAAGGAAATGGTAGGACACAAAATTTTGTATTGGGTACCTGGTGGATGGATATCTGGTAGGACAAGCCCGTTGTCCTTTTTTCCATGCAATAGGAAGATCTAAGTCAGAGGGATCAGAAATTTGATGATTACCTTATGTTGTCTTTGGATTGGGTATTTCAGATGGTGATGTACCGAGAGCGGGCGATGGCTCAAATTTGTTTTTTCTCCTGGAGTAGACCTGCAAAGGCTTTACTGATATTTTTACAATTGTACGCTAACTCTCATTAGGAAGTGGATTAGGACTGGAAGTTGTATATGAGGCAAAACATCTTGAACACAAGTGTGGGTGACTCCCCATGTTTATTAGGCTCCAATATTTCCTTTCCTTTTGGTAAGTAAAAAGACAAACACACACACACACAAACACACACCCTTTCTTTTCCTGGAACATAGCACATAGCAATTGTAACCTTTTTTAGTGCTAAAATAACCCACAAAAATACCTTTGAGTGCTCAAAGATCTAATTTGTCCCGTTGGTGGTTAGGAATGTGAATGCAACATACACATCCAAATACCTTCAAAGGTAAACAATGGACCACCTGGATGAAGAACTTGCAACAGACACATTCCCCCTAAAATGCATGAAGGCATATGATTGATCAAGAAACAAGCCGTAAGGACCCCCTCGGACTAATATGTTTTTGGTACATTCATTTCCAAGAGTAATGCCCGAGTAACTGTTGGGAAGTCCCACATCCCATATCGCCCAATTCTTGAGTAGGACAGGGCTTCATATACCTGTTTGGGCCTTCCATCTATCAGCTTAAGCTTTTAGGTTGGTATATGGTTTCTTACATGGTATCAGAGCGGGTTTCGATCCCATTGTTCTTGTGTAGCCCACCGTGGCCGTCATTCTTGTGTAGCCCACATGACAGGCCCGTCCATGAAATTTGTTGGACCTGCACGTGAGGGGGAGTGTTGGGAAGTCCCACATCCCATATCGCCCAAGTCCTGAGTTGGACAGGGCTTCATATACCTATTTGGGCCTTCCACCTATCAGCTTAAGCTTTTAGGTTGGTATATGGTTTCTTACAGTAACTTCTAGGAAGTGCCTATTCTTGCATTTAGCAACCCCATTTTGTTCAGGTGTATATGGGGAGGAGGTTTGTGGCTCGATTCCATTTTGACCTAGACATGACCGTAACTTATGTGACATATATTCTCTCCATTGTCTGACATATATTCTCTCCATTGTCAGATTGAAGAGTTTGAATTTTGGTATTAAACTTTATATCTATCATTTTATGAAAGGTTTCAAACACATCACAAGCTTCATCATGAGATTTCAACAAATACACCCAAGTGCACCTAGCAAATACACCCAAGTGCACCTAGTAGCATCATCAATAAAGGAAATAAAATATCGATAACCACCAATAGAAACAAGAGGTACGCACCACACATCACTATGAATAAAAACAAAATGGAGCACTGCTTTTATTATTCTTACTGATTGAATGAGAGTTTCTACAGCTTTTGGCAAAGCAACAAGTGTCGCAATTTATTTCTACTACATCATTATTCAGACTCAAATGAGTAAGGGCAGACTTGAGACTTCTAACTGGTGCATGAACAAGACGACGACGCCACTTTAACATGGCCTCTGCAGTGCTAACAGGCTGTAACGCTACTGAATTTCTTTGTGGTGCTTCAAGGAAATACAAGACACCATGCTCACAGCCATCGCCAAACGTCTTCTCTGTCTCCAGATCCTTAAAAACACAATGCAACGGATAAAATGTAACACTACAATTATGTGATTTCACAATGGAACTAACTGAAAGTAAGTTATGTGAAAATTGGGGAACATGCAAAACTAATTTGAGGGATAATGCATGATTCGTATCAACTGTTCCCTCACCCAAGACTTTAATATGATTGCCATTGGCAACTCTAATCGCCCCGAGGGAAGGTGAGGGTGTGATTGAGATGAACTCAGGGTGCAAACCTGTCACATGATTAGTGCACCTGAATCAACAACCCATGAAGGAGTAGATGAAGATGCTGAAGCCATGTGTGCTATAACACTCATTGAATAAGATGCCATTCCTACTGAGTATGACATAACCATCCCCTCTAATTCCTTCAAATGATGATTCAATGCTTGAATCTGATCACTCACATTCAGCTCCCCCATATGTTAGTTTCCTCCAAACTAATTTTGCCACTTGAAGATTCAGTTGCAAATGCTGTGTTGAATCTACGTAGTCGCCCAATTAGATCCCAACATGTTTCTTTAGTATGACGGGTCTTACCATAATGTGTACATTGTAATTTATCCCTATCCACTCTAGGTGATCCACCAACCTCTAACACCACGGCCTCCATCACCCCTACCAACTAGGTTGGTTATAGCAAATGCAAATCTATCTTGACTCATCACTGGAGTAATGGATTCTCCCATAGTATCACGTCTACCCTCTTCATTTTGTAATAAGGCAAACATTGTTTCACTTGAAGGAAGAGGATCCTGGCTCAACACTTGAGCTCAAACGGTCTCGTAGTCTAGGTTTAATCCTCCCAGAAGATCATATATCCGTTGTTCCTCTAAATTCCTTTCCTACTCCTTTTCACAACAAGGATTGAGAGGTTGACATTGACTCAATTCAAACCAAATCCCACTCAATATGCAATAGTAATCACCTAAAGATTTGTCTCCATGTTTGAATCGAGCCAACTCTCTAGTCAACTGATATATTCTTGCATGATTCTTTTTCCTTGAATAGGCCATCTCAATTGCTTTCCACAATTCATGTACATTTTTACAATACCGAAAGCTCTTTGCAATCAAAGCCTCCATAGAGTTCAGGATCCAAGTCATCACCAACATGTACTCTGGTTCTCAATCTTCTTACTTTGGATCCTCTTTTGAAGGTTCTTTGATACGCCCGTTAATATACCCTAGGCGTTTGGTTCCACCAATAGCCATCCTTGCAGAATAAAACCATTCTTTATAGTTTTTTTTTCATTGAATAATTCTATTGTAATACGTGTATTAGAGTTGATGTTTCCTGTAGAGTTAAATACACTTTGGGTTCCACTGGAACCTTCTCCTTAAGGGTTAGAAGCATAATTCCCTTACAAAACAAACTTTATTGATGTCGTCACTTTCACCCACATGTCAAGGACAAAACCTCCCACAGTAACTACTATGAGAAAAGCATATCTATCATAAAGGGAAAAAAATGATTTAACCCTTACTGAATCTCAGATTCACAGCATTTCAAGAAATCTGAGCCACCTTTCACCAATTGAACATGACCAGAGAACACAAACTGAGTGTCGAACAAACTGCAGTGCATGTGCTGACTTGCTAACTATTCCAAACCACCATATTTTATCAATAGAACAAACAAGAAGCCTAATAGAATACAATCTATACCCACATCTCGCGCTCTGTGTTGTTACACTTCAGTTGAACCCCAAGGAACTAATTTTAGTCCAAACAACACATGGATTCAGTCCAAACACCCCGGCCTTTGTAAACTTAGGGCCAGTCGAACCTTACTTCATGTTTGGCCGGTCTGGAAAACCAGAACAGGGCTACACCTCTGCTAACTTGCTTGTGCCCCTTGTGTGTTGCGTGCGTACGGAAGCACGAAGCCTGCGATCGATCAATCATACCACATGAGAGAGACGAGGATTTTACGTTGTTCAGCAAAACCGCCTGCGTCCACGGCAAGAGAGCATAGAATCAGATGTTGACTCTCTTCTGAGTCTAGGGTTACAGATTACATTGTATATGTAAACTCAGCTTTCTTGCCCACAAGAAAGCCCCGGTACAATGACCAAAATACCCTGGACCATGAACCCAGTCATTGGCTAACCCAATGGACCACTCCGGTAAACCGGAATACAAGACATAAACCCAACATTGTGTATGTTTCCCGCTCTGATACCAAGTTGTCTTCTTAAACCTTAAAGCAATGAAGATCAATCAAATATTTTAAGGTTTTATGGAGAAGAGAAAGAAAGAAAATAGAAGAGAAGGAGAGGAGAAGCAACAAAAAATAGTCGTATGGCAGTCTAGGTTAGACTCCATCGACCCATTTTTTCATCCTAAGAGAAATACAATATTACATAAGGGTCTTTGTAGTATTCTAAATACATAGAAGCCCTATAAATAAAAAATTATAACTTATTTCTCTACAGTAAGCACATGTGCTCATAAAAAATACCACTATCACAAAGATTTTGGAAGATAGATTTCCCCTTTATGTTAGGTGAATTCTTCTTGATATTAAATATACTCCTTTTTCTCATTTGAAGTTAAAGAGGATCTTAAACTCTAGGCAAAAACTAGTCCCCAAATTGAGGACCATGGGGAGCTATTGAAGAAGAGAATGTGAACAAAAGAAATGAACCTGACTAAGCATCACCTAAGCCCTAGGAGGTGACTGCCCATAACCTGAAATAGATATGGCCGGCTCCACCATAAGTTAATCTTTATCTCCATTCAAATGGAGAAATAATCTTGCTTTTGGTACTCCCAGAAACTCCAGAAACACCCTCTACACTTCTTCATGAATTTAACAGTCAGGTTGGATGACTTAAAATCATCTCCTCTTTCCTCGCATTTGTATTTTCTTGTACACAATTTAATTGTTATCTTTGAATTTGTATGTTAATGAGCAAATAATTCCACAAACACAGTTATTTCGTTCGTACAACTATAGATTCCATGAAAGATGCAACGGTATATCTATGCCCTTGCAATTGCAAACATCATAAGTCTATCCTCATCCACATTCATTGCTACTGATTTGGAAAAAAAAAAGTGACTATTAGCACACTTCTTGGAGTCTAGAATACCTGCCACAAAACAAGGATTAATAAGGAAGTCAAGTGAGGCAACAGGCATCTAAAATATCAAAATATGGCACACCCTCTGCATTGGAGGAGTTAACCACCTTGGGTGGGCAATAATAGATGAATAGAACCAAGCTAGCACCCATACACAACCACTCCAAGAGAACTAGGTTTAACTAAAAATGTGTTGGCCAAAACCAAAAGGAGAACCCAGGCCTTGACTGGTGCAATCAATAAGTTGAACGCTGATGCAGAACCCTAGGGTTACCATTTGCATGATATGTGTTGAGGCATGATAAAGGTCTCCGTAGAGACTACCACACGGGGACGCACCTCAGAGGGGACAAAATCCACCAAATATTATTAAAATTCTGAACTCTGAGATCCAATCTCTTCAAGGCTCATATAAAAAGAAAAGAAAACTTAGGGACTTCGACTTCTAATCAAACTAGGAAATTCAAGCAAAATTAGAAACTATCCTAATTACAACAAATTAACAAAATTAGAAAGCTTAATCATAATGAAAACTAAGTACAGAAATAAAATATTTCTAAACTCCCTTGGGTTCCACACGTGGTCCTTGAGCCTCCTTGCAACAGCTCATTAGCTTTGCATCAAACCCTTAGAAAGATGGAACTAATCTGAAGGCATCCACAGAATCTAAAGGAATTAGTGGATCCCCTCTCTGCTACATCCGCATCAACAAGAGCGACCATACCACCCAAAGTTGAATAAATTCCATTTCCACCAACCTCAAACTGAAAATCCAAGGAGAGCAATGACTCATCAAAATATACATTTGACCTAGCAGAAAAATCCCTTTTATAGTTGCAAATTACTAATATTAACAGATAAAATCTCCATCCTCCCAAGCCGACAAGGGGAGAAAATCTTGAACCAACATCATTGCCTAGCTCAGTAGTCCACTCCCCCAGCTTTCCTATGACAGGTTCTCCCCAAGCATGTCATAAATGTGGCTGCAAGGTATGCTTGCTAATTTTCACCAACCATACACCTAGCAGGCTGACAAGGTCTCTCAAAGCAGTTCTCCAATGTGATCAATTAGTCTAATCCTAAAATTGGGATGGAAACCAGAAAATTGGCTGAAACTCAGATGGAGGTTCAACAAATCTTTTGCCTGCAGGTTTTATGCCTGAAATGAATCCCACCAACTCATTGTATTGAAATCAGAAGACTCATTCGTTTCCAGTCATAATAGTTCAAACTGAGAAAGATATGGTTCTGTCCAGTCTTGACGCGCTTTCAAAAAATGACAAACTGAATTAGTCAATTTGAAGATATTTTCACTTTGCAATTTTTTAGTTTATTATTATCTTTAGAATCCTAGATAAATAAGGATCTTCTCTAAAGTAGTTAACTTCTTGTTGCTATTTATAGAATCCTCAATTGATAAAGGTAGATGAAAGTTATCTATATTAGTTATCATTTAGTATTGGATGGCTCAGACGAAGAAGTGGAATGATAAGTTACATCATGTGTGATCATATCCTCCAAAGGCTATATAAATGAATGTTTCCCTCCTCATACACTAAATGAACATATTGTTCTCCCCATTTTGGTGTCAAAAGTCCGTAGGTGTGAAACAAAGACGACAAATATGTTTATGCTAAAAGCTTTATTTGGGAGAGTAATCTTTGATTATTCTTCACCTCCATAGCTTCATAAAAAGTATGGAGAGAAACCTCCTTCACCTCGATCACTTCTCTCTGCCTTTCATTTTCTCCTTTGAGCTTCTTAGAAATCCTCCAGAGCCTATCAAGAATATAAATAAATAAACTCTTCACCATTTTTTTCCAACCCCTTTGGCTTTTCCTTCCTGAAGGATCGGGATGTGGAAGACTCCGACACGCGGCCGAAGATCTTTAGCGTTCGTGACAGTGAGGAGACTCCGTGGGTCTCCTATGTCTGGATCTGAACGAGATTAGAAGCGTCTTTCATTAAGGGCTCTCATCTCCTTTATATATTGATCCCGAAGAGTCACGCTTGCTAGAGACCTCTTTCGCCAAGAAACCCACATCCCCTAATCCTCATAGGAGTTTGCTACGTGGGGATAAGATCCGATATGTGAAGATCCCTATCTTATCTATAAGAGATCAAGTCTTTCATTATAGTGGGACTTAGTTCTCCGCTGGCAACTGCCATCTGCTTGATCTGACGTGGGACCCGTGGCATGCGGGCCACACGATTTTGCAACAATTCCAAAAAAGGCTCACTTGTTCTCACTCCACACAACACGCACGAGCCTTTACTATTTCTGCCCTTGCTATTTTTAATTGAAGCAACTTATTTTAGAAACCCACATTCATATAAAGTAATCACCACTTTTATGAACCAAAAGTAAAAGCCTGTGTTTAGACCTAGGAAATCTGAATTCTGAAGAGAATAAGAAATCCCTTCTTCCATAGCTGTAGGTGTGAGTACGAGCCCAACCTTGCTAGATTCCCAACCACCATGGCTAACAACTTTTCTCCAATTTTCACATGTCCAAGAAAAAAGAACATTGTGCTTCTCAACGATCGTGATTTGATACCACATCATATTGTTGCATACAAATAAACTTCAAAAACTCAAAACAGTATGACTACTTCAATTTGAAGAGAAAAGATGGGGATAGTCCTTTTTTCCTAAGGATAGGCCTCTTCAAAGTAAACTAAATTGAGGCAACTCATCCACCATAGAATGCAGCATATTAATAAGAATGCCAACAGTGGCAATTGAAATTGTGGACACTCTTGATGATGAAGCATAACCTGAAAGTAGTACAGACCAGAGAACTGTAACGATATGATTCTCATTCTAACCATTCATTTCATGGTCTCCAAGTCAACACAATAGGATCAAAATTTCAAAGGCCTACAATTGGATGCACACATGGTCCATGTGATTAGTTGCAGATTTTGCCATTTGGGTCAACCCACATTGTAAAAACTAGCCCTAAAACAAAATAGAGAGACACTAAAACACCACATGATAATTCTCCAATCAAAAATGACAATTACAAAACAAACCAAAAATATTCCTCTACTAGCCAGTAACTACATAGACAACAATAGATGGTGTTTAGACATTATAGTCACCTCTTGCCTCTTCAGCTGTTCATTTTCATCCTTCAGTATCTTAATCACGCCTTCAAGCTCCAAATTGTAAGCCTTCAACCCAACAGAAAACAAAGTTCACCCCAATTTAACCATCCATATTGTACTCAAGAATCAAGAAAAAAACAAAGACAACAATGATTGAGAAGCTGTGAAATCACTTCATAGACTAGCAGGATATGCTTATCCATACCACATGCTCAACACACGTCATACACGTACATTAATCGAAACCGTCCAAATTGTCGGTCAAGGCCCCCTCTGTACATGGGCCCACCAATTTTGTCATGACTCATGATCAACAGTTTCACATACCAACCGTCCACTTTACGCCCACCAGAACAGGACAAAGACTGTCTAATCAGTCTAAATCTAAGCCTTTGACCCCATCCAGACTGGGACCCACAACTTAGTTGATTTAGATTGAGGCGTATACGTGTCTGCATGTGCTGGCTTTACAACTTCTTCATGCAGGAGTATAAAACCTCATGCTCCTCCAGATCATCGAGTAACTCCAAAAGGCCAAAAATAAAAATTATAAAAAAAAAAAATCTATAATCCACAAGCACAACAACCAAAAAAATCCCAGAAAAGTTTTTATTAAAAAAATGGATTTTTACTTCAATGGAGGTCAGAAACACTTGACAGTAAATTTTCTTTTTCTTTTTTAATTTACCCAACCCACTATATCAAAAAAACGTCTCATAATCAATGATATCAAGGAGAGGCGGAAGAGGAAGTGGATGAAAATAATAAAAATAGATTTAAAAAGAACAACTTACGTAAAAATTTGACTCGGGATATATCCCAAACAAAATTCTTGTAGCGGACCAAATTATAGTTGGACCAAGGTTTTGATGATGATGATGATGTCGATTTTGTATGTTTGATTATTCGATATTGGCCGACCCTCTTAAATTTAAAGGGCTTTTCTATAATAAAAAATTCCAAAAAAAAAAAAAAAAAAAGAACCCCTTGTTTCACATTGGAGAGAGAGAGAGAGAGGAGAACCTGCTTTCTTTCTCTGGATCGAGCAGCGGATTCCCTGTTCTTAATCATCCTCTGGTGGTGCTGAGAGACAACGGCATCTTGTACCATCTTCATCTTCTTCTCCTTTGGAGGATTCTCAGGCATGGCTCTATAGCTATTGTACTCTTCTTCCCAGAATTCATCATCTCCCATGCCTCCGTACAATCCTTGAATCTCCATCCTTTCTTCTCCTTCTCCTGCTTCTCCTTCTCCTTCTCCTTCCATTACCTTCTCAGCTCGTCTTGACTCTTGTGGTGGTGTTGTTGTGTGGCTTTGGTTATCAGTTCGTACTTTTTTTACAGACGAATTTAGTAAAAAGCGTGCAAAGCTTCCTCATTCCCACTGTTAGTTACTACACATCTGAAATGTAAGCTGATGTGAACGTGAGTGGGCCCGAATTGATTGAACTTAGATGGTGGGAAAGAGTGCGGATCCCCTGTTCCTAGTTATTACCCGGGAATTGTGAAGCACATGCCAGGATCCACAGTGCGGGCTTATATAGCGATAATCAGAATCATTCGAGATGAATTTCATCCCAAAAAATATATTCCCATATACCGACTTAATATGAGTGGATCCAACTATTTGATTAATAGCATGATGGCAATGTGATTAATGATATGAGTCAGCACCCAATCTCAAATTTTAGACATGGAGTTTGGGATCTCATGGTGGGCGCCATGCAGAGATAATTCAGAGCGTTCAAGATATAGTTGCCATTTCAGCCTGTCATCTAGAATGAAATTTTCTGGCCGATTCAGAATTTCGGCGAGACTTTTCGGATTTACATCTCGGGGAAATATTTAAAATAATATATATAGAAAAAATAAAAAATAAAAATATTAATTATGTATTTAACCCATTCTAGTAAAATAATACTATAACACATTCAATTTAAGTGTTTTTTCTTTCATTTAACCCCCTTTAGTTTATTTTTTTCTTTTAAATATCATCAAAACCCATCTCGGTCTAAATCTAACATTTCGAGCATTTCGGCCGAGATTGAACGAAACTCAAAACAAAGAGTTTTAAGTGTCATTTCATTTCGGCCACTTGAGTGAAACGAAATATATTGGCAATTTCGACCGAAACGACACGAAATTGATAACTATGGTTCAAGATGAATCCCCCCCCTTTGAGCAAATTCGAGTTTAAAAGGATTGCGTCCCACCATTGGATTGAGTACATGATGAAAATGTGAGTGATGCCACATTTGGTATGATGTCACTTCAGCACTCCGATTAAAGTGCGACCCACTCTGATTAAAATATCAAGATTTCAGTGAAGGGGATAGAATTCATCTTGAATGGTCCACACTAACTCTGTTAGGAACCCACGATGAAGTTCCCCACGTGCTTGTTTAGGTAATTTACTAATAAAGTACTATAAAGTAAAGGGTCAATTCAATATTAAAAAATAGAAGCAGAATCAAATTAAAATGTACTAAATTTCAAAAACTACATCCTTTTAAAAAAAAAAAAAAAAACCCTATTCTTTCTTGCTACTAAATGACAATAGTTTTTTAAAAAGTAAATACTATGCAAATCAATTACCAAAATGGCCCCCACATGTGTTACACAGTTCCCATATAATAGTTGTAACAAGGAATTTGGACTCTCAATCATGTGCTCGACTATATGGCAGGTCCCACACATGATTGAGAGTCCAAATTCCTTGTTACAACTATATCACCACCACCTACTGAAGGGGATAACAAGCAACAGTACTGGTTGGACATGTCTGTGAATACATCTCTGTTTATTTGCAGGCAACCAGTGAAATGGAAATCACAGTGGATGAACACTGTTGTAGTAGTTTGATTTATTAACCTGCAAACTGTATTCGAAAACTGGCTGGTGAAGCTAAAACTAAAACAAGTGAAATACAAATCCAGGTAATTAACATCAATAACGAAAAATACAGACATAACTTATATCCCAAAGTCCCATCTCAAGATTTTGATACATAACTCATTCTAATTCTTATGAAGTGCATGTGCTCACCATAATAATGTCACCAATTACTAAAAATACAGAGATAATTTACACAGCCAAGCCCCATCTCAAAGTTATGATACATGCGGGAATCACAGGGACAGAAACTCCTGCTCCCATTAAAGTTTCCTCTCCTGGCCACTAGGCCAACTCAGCAGGAAAATTTTTTTTTTGAAATTTTGTTATGGTACATGCGTCCCTTCTATTCCTTACAAAATATACAATGTCTCAATACAAAACAGGCATCACACATCTGTGGGAAGAATTAACCACAAAATGTAGAGTGGTACAAATCAAGGGTGGTGCTGATGTCCCAAATTGTAATCCTGGAGGATTGTTCTCCTCTATCAGCTACTGATGGAAACAATGAGCTCCATCACCTGTTCAAGGGCCCACGGAACATCCTTGATGACTAGAATTGCAAGGACTACCTACCCTCCTTCCCATGTAGAATAGCTGCACCTTCAGAGACATCTTTTGAAATCTACTTTGAAAATATAAAGTCATACATTTGTGTTCAGAGAAAGGTCACCAGCCTGTTCTTCAACCTGAGAGGCAGCTCTTTCAACTTCCATCCACCATTCATAATCCTCACCCAAACCTGCCTCATCCTGCTCAAAACCAGACACAGATCAATAAACAAGTGCCAAGACAAAAGTATTAACAAAGATGCTCATTCCATGTAGGCATGGAAACTTCCACATTGAGTGACAAATAACTTGAACAGAGCTTAGTAGGCAGCAATGGAGGGTACATGAGCATTTCTGCAATTTGTGGTAGAACTCAACTGAAGCGACGTGAAGATAATTTATCAAGCATCCTCAACAGTAATGATATACCAAATGGAAGCAACACTAGGGGAAAGCTTGATAACAGGAGATTTGGCAAATGAACTTACAAGTTCACTAAAATCAGGTTCTTTTGGCTTGTTTTCAATGTCATCAGCAATTCTTATGGCTTCCAACCACCACCCACCATCCTTCTTGCAGCTGTCAGTAATTCCCTCATCAAATTTAGGGCAACTATGTTGCACATTGTTTTCGCCAACATGAACATCAAGGTTAATGTTCATCACTTCCCTATAGTTCTCATTCCATGTTGAATTAAAGAGAGCCATGTCATCAGGGATGGCATCCCTCGGTATAGGGCGCAGGGGGGATCGATAACCTGTTGCCATCATTAAGCTAAGAAAATGAAAACAATGTAGAAATTCTAGAGAACAAAAAGCAGCTTTCAGAGGCCTACATATGTAGGCCTAAACTTGTCTATGTGCAGCCACGTGCATATTTGTGCCAGAGGTCCACGACATCAGTCAGCTGAGTGACAGTGTGAACGCGCCATGGGTCAAAAAGAGGCATGTGACAAGTCAACACATCAGCTCCACCTCTGCCACTATACAGAAAAAAATGTAGCTTAAACTGATGTTTTAAAACCTGGACCAGGACTCAACCAGTTTGGAAGGCGATTTGGTCCAGCTGGTCCATCAACTGGGTCAATCCACATTACCAGCTATATATTGTCTGATATCATTTTGTTATTATATATTTTACAGTTTTATAGCTTTAATGCCAAAACATGTATTTTGTGGCCCAGTGGCAGCTATACTGTGGAATAGATGGGGGCCCAATCAAACAAAGACTGGCCAAAAGTCCAAATCAGTCCTGCCAGCAGGATCTTGTGAATTTCAAGGCAATACTTAGAAGTTCAATCAAAGTGCATATTGAAGACACCTGAAGACTGGACCAGATTTGATTCCTGGGGTAGAATCCATACAATGGGATCTAGTGATGGACAACCATGATATATCACGTGCCACACCGGAATGTGAGGCCATAAAGACATGATCTACATAGATCAGTAGTAGGTTTAGAAAAGATCAAAGTTAACTAGCATCATTTGCAAACCTTTGCAATCAGGATCATAACATTTCTGATAATAGCCAGACCTTTTGAAGTCAACAATGTACATTACTGAGACAAGAAAAAAATAAAAATAAAAAGATTAGGCTGTTTGGGATTTTTACAACAATGCATTGAGAAAAGAAAAAATTGAAGACAGATTGTTCAATGACTAGAGCATATCATGAGCAAAACTTTGCAAATAGTGAACCTACTGTACTCATTCCAAGAGAGAATCATTCAAGTTCTTGAGAGTTGAGCCTAGTAATTGGAGGTTGACTCCACCCACCACACAAGAAACCATTTACGAATTGCCGCCTATTCCCCATAAACATGACAGCACATTTATCAAGTTTAAACTGTCCATTTGGCGGGCTCTTCTGTATTGGTCCCTTATGATAAAACCAAGCCAAACACACAATCCTAACAGTCACCGATTCAAGGTATAATCATTAAAAACTCCTGCACTTACTTATAGTGGACTTTTCCTGTAGCATGATTTAAAAAAAAAATCATGGCTTGTCAACAGTCATTTAGACCATCCAATTGGTTGAGCCTTCTATGATAGCAAATGATAGTAAAACCTAACACGCAATCCTTTCAGTTGAATTTAGCATACAATAGGAGTGAAAATATTAAAAAGAAATCAACAAAGGAATAAAAAAGTAACAGTTCAGTTTCAAAAAGGAAAATGGTATCCACACAATAGAAAGGATTCTTCAATTATAATGTTTTTTTTTTTTAGTAAACCATCAATATTATCCATGAGATGGATGCTCCAGATTCTTGGCAGTTGTTTTGAAATATTTTCAAATATATTTGGTTTAGATACAAAATATGAAACAGCCCACTTTGCAGTTGTTTTTTTTTTTTTTCTATGTTTTCCCCCTGACTCTCTAGTATACATTTCTATTCCAAAAATAATAAGAGAGCAAAAGAAACAAGTTACATCCTTGAGATGATTATTATCAGCTAACTCAGATGCTTAAACTGGAACCACAGATCCAGTATCAGCGTTGTCTGTATATTTTTCTGGAAGTAGAAATTTCAGGAGTTGGAAACAAAATATTTCAGTAAGTGTTATGCAATTCCCCCAAATTAGTCTTCCATCCTTGAATGCAACTTGATGAAGTTTCTGTACCACACTACTTCCTTACTAGGGTAGAATATATCCTGTTTTACAAAGTTCCAAAAGCAGATAGCACCTGACATTTGATAGAACCAGGCATACAGAAGAGAATGCACAAGGGGGCATACATAACTTTAGAACAAGTCCAACAGTATAAGAAACTTGTAATAAATAGTAGATGTCAGTGCCATTCAGAGTATGTTCAAAATTTTCTTTTCCTTTGATTTAGATGTGAATATCATTATGAAAATAAGGTGATGCCCAAAGTGTGATCAAAGGCGCATTTGAAAGAGTTAATTAAGGTTTACAGGCATCTTGCAGTATGGATGCATGATATATGCAGGACTGGATTAAATATATATATAAAAAAAAAAAGATCAACAATTCATGCATGCTGCATATAGACAAGTCAATACTCAACATGGTTACACTAAATTTTATTAGAACCAAAGCCCTTTTTTTCCCTTTGAGATTAAATGTTCCATGAAGTTCTTACTGCTATTTTCGTTTAAAAAAAAAATCAGTTCTAGAATTGTTGTTCCTCGGCCATCAATGAAAATTGATTTGCAGCCAATAATATAAGGGAAAAATACATTGTGTTGGTCAAAGCGCAAGTTCGGGTTCATCTTTCTTTCTGTTAAGAGATTGGATAACATTTCTTTTACACATTATAACTACAAACCCCAGTGCCTCTTATTTTGCAATTACTAAGTCTTGGACATTAATTTAAGATTTTCTGAGCATCAAAACTCACACTGAGGTGCAAGATCTTGTTCCAACCAAACCTTTAAACATTAAATTATTAATGCTACAGGCTGTGGCCAAAAAAGTCACACAAGACATCTCTCCTGATTGGAAAATGTATTTGTTCCACAAATTTCAAATCAGAACTACAACTCAGTTAAAGAAAGGATGTATGGAAAGAACTAATAAAGATAAGCTGTTCAAATCTTTTACTCCATATGTCACTTTATATTTTTTGCAGAAAAAAGTGAACACTAAGAAAAGACACTACCATGATTGCTTTTATGTTCCCTGCCAATCTTCTCACAGTATCTATTCTTGGACATGCTGTAAACCATCAAGCCGTACTCTGAGAACCAATACCAAGTCCGAATTCTTCCTAGAAAGTGAAACAATTAACATAACAACAAATGAGAATGTAAGGATAAAAATGATTAAAACCTAAACATATATGCAATAGGGTTTGTGAAATATGATAACCTCTACATAACCATTCTTGTATTTGTGAACAGACAGTCTTTTAGATACATTCAAACTTGCTGACATGGAAATTAAACATTGATTACAAATAGAACACTATTAATTTGTCCCTATGTAATTTTAGAATCAGTTTCAAACCAGACAAACTGCACTATGGCTGCATTGCAAGAGAGAACTATTTTTTAAAACTTAAAATCTAAAGAATATAAGGGATTTAGGTTTTTTCCATGAACTGTATGAAAAACCCTAATATAAGAAGAAAGGGAAACAATAAAAAAATAAATGAAATTGGGAGGAAAAAAAATATGACTGCATTGCTTCAGGTAGGGCGAATTATTAAAATTTTAATAATTAAAAAAACTTCTTTTTTAAAATTACAAAAGTCCTTGAATGTATATTTACAAAGAAGCCCAACTTTTTTGCTTAATACCATTGGCATTTATCAAATGCTGTACTTAGTGGTGTTCGTACACTACTCAGCAATCTAAGATTTCAAATCTGAAGATACGGTCCCAAATCTTAGTTTATTTCAAGCATCATAGTTTTCAAAATCAGAATCGTATCGCAAATTGTTCATACCCATGGATCAAATCGAATCGCAAATCGTAGGATTTTTTCTTTTTTTAATAAAATTAAAAAACAATTGAAAATTAAAAGAAAAGGAAAAAAGTAATTATTCATAACCATCCATTTTCCCATTTATATCGCTATAAATACAATAACAAGAAAGTCTATCATACAATCATACCAAGAACATCATAACATATATTAATATATATATAAAAATGAAATAAATGATGTGTAGCTATAAATAATTAAATAAGTTTAACGTGTCAATATATATATACATAGAGCAAAGCTCCCCTAAGCTCGAGCTTAGGGAGAAAATTTCGTAAGCTCGTGCTTGTGGGGCTCACCTTTGGTCCATCCAAATGGACCAATCACATGACCCCCTTAAATTGCACATGTCCACCAACTTTCGGTAAGATCCGAATTTACCGGACCATTGGATTGACTATATATCAATCCGAATGGATTGTTGACCATTAAACTCTTGGGCCCATATGGAGATGATAGAAATTATGGTTGGGGCTGATTTTTTGCAGGGAGGAAGATCCTAGGGAGTCCTTGAAATCCCCCACACCCCCATCCCCATGTGGGTCCCCAAGTGGGCCCCACCACACACTTGAGCTTACCTTATCCTAAGCTTGAGCTTAGGGGAGCCTTGCTCATATATATATATATTCTTTATTATCTTTAAATCAAAAAATAAAATCCAAATCATCAATCTTACACGGTAGGATATCTCTTTAAGTTAAGAAAGTATTCATGAAGAAAAAAAAAACCAAAATAGATTAAAACGAAGAAGAAGATATAGACAAGCATCATACGGACAATCGAATGCTTTAATTGAATGCATGTTCTTGATTCATCTTTAAAACCTCATCAAAGTCGCAAAAGATTCTTAGGAGGTTTTGTTAACTATTAAATAACCTTTTAAAAATAAAAGCGATAAAAGAAAGAAAGAATAAAGAAAGAAAAAAGGTAAAAGATTATTAATATTAACTTATTGGTTGTGTAGTTATTCTTGCCTAGCCGAATCACTTGAATCGTAAGATTCGATTAAACGAGTATTGAATCGTAGGATTCGCACCGGAATCGTAAGATTTATCTGTAAATGGGATTCATTGCATAGATTCGAATCGTTTTCCTTAAGATTCAGGATACAAATCGTAGGATTCTGATTAACTATGTCGAGCATGACCATGAATGAACGCCATTTTCCCAATAGTTATAGTGGTTAATTTTACCAGATTTACCAAAATAAGGGTTCAGACTTTATAGCATTCCTATGAATGTTTCTGTGTAGTTATATTGGTTTTATTTACCAAAAAAAATATTAGAATTAATAGCATCCCTAGCATCTCTCTCTACACTACACGCACATGAAATGGAGCAGACAGAAGCACATAAGCATGAACTAGTAGAACCAAAGAAACATGACCCGAATTCCTTTCTTTCTTTTTTCCGGAGAAAGATGAATTTATAACTCAAAAAACTTTACAGTATAAGAGGACTATACTGAGACAAAGGCCGAATAATAGGCCAAAGAAACATGACCAGAATTATCAAAACACTCCCCAAAAGGCGATGAGGGAGATATATATTTACCCTATCGAAAGAAAAATAGGATATCTTCAAAAAAAAAAAAAAAAAAAACAAACATCCATCAAGATGAATTATCAACCATTCATTCCAGGAAGACAGCACTTATAACCTTTTCAAGAACTGCTATAGCCCAAAAATGCAAATACAGATTTAGCATACAATTTATACGCTACCTCCAGACATCAGAACGGATTAAAGTAAAAGAAAAGGCAAATGCCATGGGGCCATTGCCCCCAAACATCAGAATGAATTAAAAAGAAAAATTAACACTTCATCTTTTATTATACTATCAGAATAAGAAAGTCTCCAATGTTTCACAAATTGACATGTTGCATGCTGAAAATCCTCTACACAACTACTTTTATTTAAGGTAACAGAAATCTGATTATTTGGATTGACGACCCCTGATATACTAGATACTCTAAAAAGAAATCACGCCCACTGACGCAGCCAAGATCCGCGATCGGGTTGATAGATCAATAATCCAAGAGGATTCCAGCCACAAGGGCACAAACGAAACCATGAAACAATCCAAAACTCACGTGAGCAACTCAGAGAAATCTGTGTATTAATTGAAAGCATAACTATTACAATAGAGGGCTTCTCTATTTATAATGTATTAAGACTACTAAAACAGTAAACTATAATAGAAATAGAAAACTACTAATTCTCATCAACTAACAAAATAAGCAACAATTCCTAATCAATCCTAAGATAAATTTAGAATAATTCCACAGTAGCTTTCTTAGCCAATTTGGGCCTGTGGGCTGCACCCAAAGGGCTGGGTTGGATGGCTGGGCCCATCATGTGGGCCCAGGGCCGACTTCCGTACTGCATCACCCACACTCCAGATTCCATTGTGCTGATTTTAATCAGTAATGACAAAGATTCATTATTAAAAACACAAAGCAGCTATGGACATACACAGAAAAGAAGTAACAAGTAGTACAAGAAGGGGGAAGGGAACTAGGACTACATTATTGGTCCCACAAATATGATCTCTGTCAAAACTTTACAGTATAAGAGGACTATACTGAGACAAAGGCCGAATAATAGGCCAAAGAAACATGACCAGAATTCTCAAAACACTCCCCAAAAGGCGATGAGGGAGAAATATATTTACCCTATCGAAAGAAAAATAGGATATCTTCAAAAAAAAAAAAACAAAAACAAACATCCATCAAGATGAATTATCTACCATTCATTCCAGGAAGACAGCACTTATAACCTTTTCAAGAACTGCTATAGCCCAAAAATGCAAATACAGATTTAGCATCCAATTATACGGTACCTCCAGACATCAGAACGGATTAAAGTAAAAGAAAAGGCAAATGCCATGGGGCCGTTGCCCCCAAACATCAGAATGAATTAAAAAGAAAAATTAACACTTCATCTTTTATTATACTATCAGAATAAGAAAGTCTCCAATGTTTCACAAATTGACATGTTGCACGCTGAAAATCCTCTACACAACTACTTTTATTTAAGGTAACAGAAATCTGATTATTTGGATTGACGACCCCTGACACACTAGATACTCTAAAAGAAATCACGCCCACTGACGCAGCCAAGATCCGCGATCGGGTTGATAGATCAATAATCCAAGAGGATTCCAGCCACAAGGGCACAAACGAAACCATGAAACAATCCAAAACTCACCTGAGCAACTCAGAGAAATCTGTGTATTAATTGAAAGCATAACTATTACAATAGAGGGCTTCTCTATTTATAATGTATTAAGACTACTAAAACAGTAAACTATAATAGAAATAGAAAACTACTAATTCTCATCAACTAACAAAATAAGCAACAATTCCTAATCAATCCTAAGATAAATTTAGAATAATTCCACAGTAGCTTTCTTAGCCAATTTGGGCCTGTGGGCTGCACCCAAAGGGCTGGGTTGGATGGCTGGGCCCATCATGTGGCCCAGGGCCGACTTCCGTACTGCATCACCCACACTCCAGATTCCATTGTGCTGATTTTAATCAGTAATGACAAAGATTCATTATTAAAAACACAAAGCAGCTATGGACATACACAGAAAAGAAGTAACAAGTAGTACAAGAAGGGGGAAGGGAACTAGGACTACATTATTGGTCCCACAATATGATCTCTGTCAAAACTTTACAGTATAAGAGGACTATACTGAGACAAAGGCCGAATAATAGGCCAAAGAAACATGACCAGAATTCTCAAAACACTCCCCAAAAGGCGATGAGGGAGAAATATATTTACCCTATCGAAAGAAAAATAGGATATCTTCAAAAAAAAAAAAACAAAACAAACATCCATCAAGATGAATTATCTACCATTCATTCCAGGAAGACAGCACTTATAACCTTTTCAAGAACTGCTATAGCCCAAAAATGCAAATACAGATTTAGCATCCAATTTATACGGTACCTCCAGACATCAGAACGGATTAAAGTAAAAGAAAAGGCAAATGCCATGGGGCCGTTGCCCCCAAACATCAGAATGAATTAAAAAGAAAAATTAACACTTCATCTTTTATTATACTATCAGAATAAGAAAGTCTCCAATGTTTCACAAATTGACATGTTGCACGCTGAAAATCCTCTACACAACTACTTTTATTTAAGGTAACAGAAATCTGATTATTTGGATTGACGACCCCTGACACACTAGATACTCTAAAAAGAAATCACGCCCACTGACGCAGCCAAGATCCGCGATCGGGTTGATAGATCAATAATCCAAGAGGATTCCAGCCACAAGGGCACAAACGAAACCATGAAACAATCCAAAACTCACCTGAGCAACTCAGAGAAATCTGTGTATTAATTGAAAGCATAACTATTACAATAGAGGGCTTCTCTATTTATAATGTATTAAGACTACTAAAACAGTAAAGTATAATAGAAATAGAAAACTACTAATTCTCATCAACTAACAAAATAAGCAACAATTCCTAATCAATCCTAAGATAAATTTAGAATAATTCCACAGTAGCTTTCTTAGCCAATTTGGGCCTGTGGGCTGCACCCAAAGGGCTGGGTTGGATGGCTGGGCCCATCATGTGGGCCCAGGGCCGACTTCCGTACTGCATCACCCACACTCCAGATTCCATTGTGCTGATTTTAATCAGTAATGACAAAGATTCATTATTAAAAACACAAAGCAGCTATGGACATACACAGAAAAGAAGTAACAAGTAGTACAAGAAGGGGGAAGGGAACTAGGACTACATTATTGGTCCCACAAATATGATCTCTATCAAAACTTTACAGTATAAGAGGACTATACTGAGACAAAGGCCGAATAATAGGCCAAAGAAACATGACCAGAATTCTCAAAACACTCCCCAAAAGGCGATGAGGGAGAAATATATTTACCCTATCGAAAGAAAAATAGGATATCTTCAAAAAAAAAAAAACAAAAACAAACATCCATCAAGATGAATTATCTACCATTCATTCCAGGAAGACAGCACTTATAACCTTTTCAAGAACTGCTATAGCCCAAAAATGCAAATACAGATTTAGCATCCAATTTATACGGTACCTCCAGACATCAGAACGGATTAAAGTAAAAGAAAAGGCAAATGCCATGGGGCCGTTGCCCCCAAACATCAGAATGAATTAAAAAGAAAAATTAACACTTCATCTTTTATTATACTATCAGAATAAGAAAGTCTCCAATGTTTCACAAATTGACATGTTGCACGCTGAAAATCCTCTACACAACTACTTTTATTTAAGGTAACAGAAATCTGATTATTTGGATTGACGACCCCTGACACACTAGATACTCTAAAAAGAAATCACGCCCACTGACGCAGCCAAGATCCGCGATCGGGTTGATAGATCAATAATCCAAGAGGATTCCAGCCACAAGGGCACAAACGAAACCATGAAACAATCCAAAACTCACGTGAGCAACTCAGAGAAATCTGTGTATTAATTGAAAGCATAACTATTACAATAGAGGGCTTCTCTATTTATAATGTATTAAGACTACTAAAACAGTAAACTATAATAGAAATAGAAAACTACTAATTCTCATCAACTAACAAAATAAGCAACAATTCCTAATCAATCCTAAGATAAATTTAGAATAATTCCACAGTAGCTTTCTTAGCCAATTTGGGCCTGTGGGCTGCACCCAAAGGGCTGGGTTGGATGGCTGGGCCCATCATGTGGGCCCAGGGCCGACTTCCGTACTGCATCACCCACACTCCAGATTCCATTGTGCTGATTTTAATCAGTAATGACAAAGATTCATTATTAAAAACACAAAGCAGCTATGGACATACACAGAAAAGAAGTAACAAGTAGTACAAGAAGGAGGAAGGGAACTAGGACTACATTATTGGTCCCACAAATATGATCTCTATCAAAACTTTACAGTATAAGAGGACTATACTGAGACAAAGGCCGAATAATAGGCCAAAGAAACATGACCAGAATTATCAAAACACTCCCCAAAAGGCGATGAGGGAGATATATATTTACCCTATCGAAAGAAAAATAGGATATCTTCAAAAAAAAAAAAAAAAAAAACAAACATCCATCAAGATGAATTATCAACCATTCATTCCAGGAAGACAGCACTTATAACCTTTTCAAGAACTGCTATAGCCCAAAAATGCAAATACAGATTTAGCATCCAATTTATACGGTACCTCCAGACATCAGAACGGATTAAAGTAAAAGAAAAGGCAAATGCCATGGGGCCGTTGCCCCCAAACATCAGAATGAATTAAAAAGAAAAATTAACACTTCATCTTTTATTATACTATCAGAATAAGAAAGTCTCCAATGTTTCACAAATTGACATGTTGCACGCTGAAAATCCTCTACACAACTACTTTTATTTAAGGTAACAGAAATCTGATTATTTGGATTGACGACCCCTGACACACTAGATACTCTAAAAAGAAATCACGCCCACTGACGCAGCCAAGATCCGCGATCGGGTTGATAGATCAATAATCCAAGAGGATTCCAGCCACAAGGGCACAAACGAAACCATGAAACAATCCAAAACTCACGTGAGCAACTCAGAGAAATCTGTGTATTAATTGAAAGCATAACTATTACAATAGAGGGCTTCTCTATTTATAATGTATTAAGACTACTAAAACAGTAAACTATAATAGAAATAGAAAACTACTAATTCTCATCAACTAACAAAATAAGCAACAATTCCTAATCAATCCTAAGATAAATTTAGAATAATTCCACAGTAGCTTTCTTAGCCAATTTGGGCCTGTGGGCTGCACCCAAAGGGCTGGGTTGGATGGCTGGGCCCATCATGTGGGCCCAGGGCCGACTTCCGTACTGCATCACCCACACTCCAGATTCCATTGTGCTGATTTTAATCAGTAATGACAAAGATTCATTATTAAAAACACAAAGCAGCTATGGACATACACAGAAAAGAAGTAACAAGTAGTACAAGAAGGGGGAAGGGAACTAGGACTACATTATTGGTCCCACAAATATGATCTCTATCAAAACTTTACAGTATAAGAGGACTATACTGAGACAAAGGCCGAATAATAGGCCAAAGAAACATGACCAGAATTCTCAAAACACTCCCCAAAAGGCGATGAGGGAGAAATATATTTACCCTATCGAAAGAAAAATAGGATATCTTCAAAAAAAAAAAACAAAAACAAACATCCATCAAGATGAATTATCTACCATTCATTCCAGGAAGACAGCACTTATAACCTTTTCAAGAACTGCTATAGCCCAAAAATGCAAATACAGATTTAGCATCCAATTTATACGGTACCTCCAGACATCAGAACGGATTAAAGTAAAAGAAAAGGCAAATGCCATGGGGCCGTTGCCCCCAAACATCAGAATGAATTAAAAAGAAAAATTAACACTTCATCTTTTATTATACTATCAGAATAAGAAAGTCTCCAATGTTTCACAAATTGACATGTTGCACGCTGAAAATCCTCTACACAACTACTTTTATTTAAGGTAACAGAAATCTGATTATTTGGATTGACGACCCCTGACACACTAGATACTCTAAAAGAAATCACGCCCACTGACGCAGCCAAGATCCGCGATCGGGTTGATAGATCAATAATCCAAGAGGATTCCAGCCACAAGGGCACAAACGAAACCATGAAACAATCCAAAACTCACGTGAGCAACTCAGAGAAATCTGTGTATTAATTGAAAGCATAACTATTACAATAGAGGGCTTCTCTATTTATAATGTATTAAGACTACTAAAACAGTAAACTATAATAGAAATAGAAAACTACTAATTCTCATCAACTAACAAAATAAGCAACAATTCCTAATCAATCCTAAGATAAATTTAGAATAATTCCACAGTAGCTTTCTTAGCCAATTGGGCCTGTGGGCTGCACCCAAAGGGCTGGGTTGGATGGCTGGGCTCATCATGTGGGCCCAGGGCCGACTTCCGTACTGCATCACCCACACTCCAGATTCCATTGTGCTGATTTTAATCAGTAATGACAAAGATTCATTATTAAAAACACAAAAGCAGCTATGGACATACACAGAAAAGAAGTAACAAGTAGTACAAGAAGGGAGAAGGGAACTAGGACTACATTATTGGTCCCACAAATATGATCTCTATCAAGCGCGCCCACCCCCCCCCCCCCCCCCCCCCCCCCCCCCCCCCCCCCCGCGCGGTGTTGGATAAAACATCCACCTCCTCATTAAGTTCCCAAGAAATGTGGAGGGAAACACACTCCACAACCTTGCGACATTCTTTAATTTTTATACAAAATGAAGCTCTCCACCAGCACTTTTCTTTTTCAGTAACCCAACTTTTGGCAACAGACAAATCACACTCCATTTTCATTATGCTGGAAGTAATTAATGCAAATCATCCACCAAACGCTTAGACAGAAAATCCCATTTTACTTTCAAGTAGTACACTTCCTGAAATCCTGTTATCCCCAAGCAGTTGCATTTGTATGATAGACAATACATGGGACAGCTCATGATTTCACAGAGCCCATGTAAGGTGAGTTTCCAGGATGTCAAGTTATCAAGTAAAAGAATAAGCAAAAGGCTTCATTCTCAGGAACAACTATTCAAATCAAACCTTCAGAATAGCCTCCATGTGGATCAAGATTCAATAGCAACAGTCACTCAAAATGTAATTAGCAATACTGTAGTAACAGTACTCAGAAACAGAAGAAATTGAAAGAAGGACAGGGGGCTTCAATAGCCGATCATAGGGAGGAAGAAGCTTCAATAAAAAAAGATCTAGAGTTCACATGCAGTCAGCTGGGTATGTTTTTAAGCCCAATTGTCCTTCACTGGAGCAGCAACTGCAGTTTCACCCACTAAGCAAACAATGAAATTTATTAAAAATAAAACTGGAATGACGAATATACAAACCGATCCACCCAAATCTATAGGATTTTCCAAACTAATCCTTACTCAATTGGACTTTCTAACATAGAACTCCGTAATCTCACTAATGATTGTTTCTTAATTGCAATCAAACATGCGCACACCAAAAAAAAAGGTCCAACCATAACTTAGGTATTGTGATTGCCTAAAAGGGGACTGCAGGGGCTGTTGACCACAAGGGAGGGACCTGCAAGGTTTCAATATGTTTCGAGTAGGCCCCCAGAGCCTTCTTCGTAATTAAAAAGCCTGCAGAAGTCCCACAGCCCTCAGCTGTGCCTGTTTGGACAGTGAAGCCTTCTGCTGGGTCTGGCTGGCCTGGTTTGAGTCCAGCGGGGCTAGCCTGGCCTGGCACCCCTCTTGAGCTTGGATCGGGCGTGGCTGGGCTATGATACCCAGAAACAGTATGGATACAGCAAGGACACACCATGGATACAATGGGGATATGGATTTTGCATATAAAATTGAAGTAGCATAGAGGCTGGTTCCTGTTACCTGCATGACACAGGATAGACCCATATCCATGGGTCGACTATGCCCAATAGGCCTAATTTAGAGGATCTTTTCCTTTAGGATCTTTTATTTAAGTTATTTTCATGTAATGGGTTTATTTTCAATTAGGAAATATTTATTTACGTGTTTGTTTTAATCTTAGCCATAGATTCCGTTAGTGGCTGAGATTAGATCTAGGGTTTGCTTTTTTTTCCTATATAAGCATTGTAATGCCTCTTTGGTTTCTAGACTTTGATTATGAAAAAAGAAAATCTTTGAGTTCTATCCTGTGAAAGGAATGGCGTGAAGCCAACGGCATACCTTTGGGTGTGAAGCCCTATCGACTCTATCTTCCCCTACCCACGCCGCATCGATCCATGCATGGATGCATTCAGTAATCATCCTCATATTTGAAGCATAAAATAAGTAAGTAAGATGGCTCAACTGACCACTGTTTTCCCCACCCTACCGTGGAAGAGCCTTGGTTACAAGTGGAGCAATGTGAATGATGAATTTTTAGAAAGACATGGAGTTGACTTATTATCTTTTCCTGTTTTTTATTACTTATAGCTTCCAATTTCTTACAAACTACATGGTGAATAAAAGCAGCTTTATACTTGGTCAGAGTAATGTTGCATACAGGCTGCTTTTGGTATCTTGATGACAATGATGAGAACTCAAACTGAAAGATACTTGGAAGCAATGATGTCAGGTGTTACCAAGGTATTTATACTTCATTCAACATGAAACCCAAAGTCAGGTGTTGACGAAGAGCAGTTCTAAATCCCAATTTCCGACATGTTCTATCACCCATATGAACATTTAGAGGCAATGAAAAACTTCTCATTGTTCATAAATGAATATGTAAATAAAAGACAACTACCACCTGATACATTTCCAATAGATGCTATGGACTCCACAAATAAGTCGAGAGCAGGAAACGGTGATTTCCCAGAGAAGTATGCCTCAGGTGGATTATCAGTGCAAGTACGCAATGCGAGCTCTTGGAGAGCTTTAGAACTTTGTTGACTATTAGTGTTGTCCTGATTGAAGAGACCAATTTCCAAACAAAAAGCATTAATTAGTCCATGCAAGATATATTAAATACCATGATAAATAGAAAGCTATTGCCAGAGAATGAAAGGAAGAAATTAAAATCATTTGCCTTCACGTTCAACAGCCACTGACACAATTGACATAATTATAAAGAAACCTTTGGTCAAAGAGAATATATTTTTCTTTTATTGGTTACATGACTCGAACCCAGAACGTTGTGTCACAAAAACAAACACCTTCCAACTTTGCCACTAGATCTTTTGAAAAAGCATAGTTGAACATAAAAGGTCATCGTCAAACCAAAAGAGAGGTTTCAGGTACTCCATTTTAGTACATCAACAAGTGGTATATAAGAATTGAAGTTGTACGTAAGGAATCAAATGAATCCTTCTGAACTGTGGATTGAAATGGCAGATTTTGTATTGAAAAGGTTACCAAAGATGCATTTGGCAGGTTTTGTATTGAACAGGTTGCCAAATTTGTATTTTCATCATCAAAGCCTCATCTCATCTATTTGGGGAGCACCTCTAAGTTTAGCTTCTCCACTTATCCCTATTTAGGCCTGTGTTCTATTTCACTCCATAATCTAACATGTGATTTCTAACTACTTCATTTGAGTCCTTACGAGCCTTCTCCTATTTCATTATACTTGCAAAATTGCAATTCTTTGTACAAAGGCAATTCCAATCTTCAAACATGCTCAAATCATCACAACGACATTCCTTCAAATTTCTCTCTGATAGGAGCCACATGTAGTTTTTTACTATCATGTTCACGTGATCACTTCTTGCAGATGGATATTCACAGTGAAGCACAACGCTGATAATACTACTGAGACATAAAATCAAAGGAATGCGCATTACAAGCAAAAGCATTGTTTTAAGTCATTAATCAATTCAACAAGGATTATACTTTCTTTAGCTGCCAATTTACCATACCTCCTGGATCAACATAGGTCAAGAATGCCTTCCTCCATGGAGATACACACGAAGTGCATAGGGTTCATACTCGTGGATCTGTCTTTATAGACCAAACGAGAAAGGTTTCTAAGCTAAAGATATCTTTAGTCTAAAGCAGTCTGCACGTGCTTGGTTTCAAAAGTTCAATGAAGCCCTTTTTTTGAGATGACAATAACAGAAGTATAATTGATAATCACCTTATTTGATGAAAACAATAAAGGTGTTACCATATTGGGTTTGGGTGTTTTAGTGTTATGGGGAACAAGTAAAATTGAGGTTCTAAATAAGAGAATGATGTTTGACATTTAAGATTCAATACAGCTAAACTTAAGTACTTCCTGGAAATTGAGGTTGAAAACAATAAAGGTGTTACAATATTGGGTTTGGGTGTTTTAGTGTTATTGGGAACAAGTAAAATTGAAGTTCTAAATAAGAGAATGATGTTTGACATTTAAGATTCAATACAGCTAAACTTAAGTACCTCCTGGAAATTGAGGTTGCTCGATCTCAAAGGCGCTGACAAAGAAAGAGTGCGTTGGATATTCTAAAAAGAAACTAAACAATTAGGGGCAAAGTCAGTTGACATTCCTATGGAGGTTAACCACTGTTGCAAAAATCGGCCTAGGCGGCCGCCTAGGCGGCGCCTAGGCGCTAGTCGGCGGTCACCGCCTAGGCGTTGCCTAGGCGCTAGGCGGGGATTAATCCGATTAAGAGGGGATTAATCGGGCTAGGAGGGGATTAATCGGAAATTAATCCCTAGTCCATGCCCACCGCCTAGCGTCCGCCTAGCGATTTTTACAACATTGAGGTTAACCATTGTCCTCATAAAATAAAAGGCTAATCATCATCGTAACTAAAATGTTCAAAAATTAAAAATCAAAAGCACATTTAGTACTCAGGTTCAAGAATTTTGGTATTCAAAACTTAGGCTGGCATCTCAATTATAGGCATTGAAATGTTGTACTTTATTATTGTCGTGCATGTCAAATATTGCATTGCATCAGCACAATCAAAGCTGGTTCCCTCCTCTGCCAGGAGTTTCATGTTGAACTTTGATGGAAGTGCTGTGGGCATTCCAGGACATGCTGGTATAGGGGGAATTATTTGGGACCGCTTTTCCTCCCAGCTACTATCTTTTTCGGGGTACCTGGTTTTCGCTCTACTAATAATGCAGAAATCCTGGCTTTAAGGATGGTTTTGAGGGAAGCACTTTGCCTTAGTCTCCAGGAAATTCAGTTGCAAGGGGATTTAAATGTGTCGTCAGATAGGCCTCAGCTAATTGTAGTTCGCCTTGGAATTGGTTGGATGAGGTGGAAGAGGTGATAGATCTTGTGAGATCCCTTAACACTTCTTTTTCCCATGTGCAGCGATCGGCAAATGAAGCGGCAGATGGTTACACAAAAGATGGAGTTTGGCGACAGAATTTGTTTGTTTCTTATGATATTTGATTGTATTCTGTCCTAAATTGCTTTTGCTTTTCTGTGTGCCTTCGTTTTGGTGGAGGGATTTTCAGTATGGTTCACTAGTACTGTTAAGCCTTATATAATAAGAGTTACCAAAAAAAAAAAAAAAAAATTTTGTTTTACTCATTAAAATCTACTGAGACCTCAGTTGCCATGTCAGCCAAGCTCTCTCTAATAACTTTTCTTGTTGCTCAAATTATTGTTTTTTTTTAATGGGATTGCTCAAATAATTGTAGAAACTAATAACCATTTTTTTTTATAGAAACTAATCCAACCTGGGATTAAACTAGAATAAATCCACCCATAGAGAATGACTTTACCTGAGAATCAAAGCATAAGATCTTCTTACAATCCAAATCCATTTTGCAAATCAGGAGCCTCTTGCAGTCAACATCCATTCTGCAGATTAAGGATTCCATAAACATTTGCTGCTCACTCTGCAACCATTGGATCAGAGGCCCACAAATTCATAGTTACCATGGTAGTCTTGACTTCTAAAGGTTGCATTTTCACAAATGGTGCAATGTTTATATTTAGGGAAGATCGAAAACTAAAAATAACAGGTATTGATGAAACGACAACAATTTTAGCAAAATTCCAATTCAGGAGAAGGAGTTAGAACATGTTGATATAAAGCTTCTATTACATAATCCTCCCATCAAATGATTTTGATGCCCAAAAGATAGAGAGGATCAAAGGATACCACAAAGTTTATAACAGCAAGTTCCTCCAAATAATTTCTTGTTTCCAATATATATTGCAGGTTTACAATGAAATTACTAAAGTGAACTAATGTAGATAAGCCTTAATAGGGACCAGTTCATGGGATTATGGAAAAGTAAACAGACAAGTGACTGAAGTGAGAAATTAAGTTCAAAATGTGAAAGCACAAGATGCTGGAGAAATAAATCATCATCTATATGAATTTCAAGTATCAATGCAAATTGTTTAAAAGATGGACATTCTGGACTGACTTAACTCTCTAAGGCCTGAGCAAGTGTCATGCTTGGTTTTGTCACTTGTCTTGTTCATCAAGATCCTTAACATTATGCTTGGTTTAGTTCTTGAAGATCTCATGAAACTGTTTTTCACAGATCTTTCACGAGTATAGAGCTATTCTTGGCTGTAACAGGTGCCAAAACTGATTGTCAATCAGAAAACAACAGTACACCACACTTCGCTAAGTTCATCCCAGGAATTTCATCAGTTCCTAGAACCATATCCTTTCTAACTAGAGCTTGCCAACAACTGCTTCTTGCTCAAAGTAGATTAAGAATTTAGCTAGGCAAGTTTTTATACGTGACTGCCGTTAAGTAGTTGTTTGTGCAGTTTCCTATCACCAATTGGTTTTGGGATTACTGGCTAGCAACTCTGTCATGGTATCAGAGCCATAGGTCTCGAGTTCGAAACCACGCATGGCAAAAATGTCCCATGCCGCGTTGTGTGTTTGTGCGGGTGCAAATGAGCAGGGCAAGAAGGCCCCATGCCATGTTATAGTCTTGTCCGAGCGTGTGCTTTAGATTCGGGCGGTGTCCCGCCAGAGTGGGGGTGTTTAGTAGTTGTTTGTGCAGTTTCCTATCACCAATTGGTTTTGGAATTACTGGTTACCAACACTGTCAACTGCATCTATCAAGCCTCCTTCCTAGCTTGGGACTAGGATATTGCAAAGAGAAAATGAAACTGCTCAATAGAATTGATTGTCAAATCAGGGCATTGAATGGTCCTTCCCAACACTCAACATGATGCTTCTCGAAGAAGGGGACATAAGTAAAAGACATTACACAAAAAGGCTATCCAGTAAGGAAGTCAAATGAATGGATTAAAGGCAATGGGAAGGAACCATCAAGCAGGGACCATCAAAAAGGACCACTATTAATCCATTCAAGTGCATCACTAACTAGAATGAGGAATTTGGCTACCTTAATAGAAATATAGGACAGTTCTCATAATGCTTAATTATACAACAGTCCAGGAATATCTTGCTTACTATTCTTTCTTTACCCCTGTTGGCAACACACATATAGAGACAGCCCTCATATCGCTTACTTGTTGGAGTTCACCCATCTTCATGAGGGTTTTACAGATTCTGAGCTCCTACCTCCAAACAAGCAAATCAACACATTGAAGGGCTGTTTTGGACGATATCAAGAAATTGTGATATTTCACTAATAGAATACAGCTCAACCGTAAAAAGTTGTAACTAGCAAAGTAGATCACAATATTTTCAGACAAGAATCAGGAGAATGAGAGATATTAAATCAAACTGGAAAGAAATGGCATACCAGGTTCTTACATTTGAAACGTCCAGTGGGCAGGAGAACAGAGCTCTTCCCTGCTTTGGAAGAGAGGGCTAAACGGAAACAGCGATTTCGAGAATAGACAGCGGTGTCTAGAAAAAGTTGACATGGAAATTCAGGACAGCTTGAGTCTTTTGAAACATACAGCTTGTCAAGTCTTGGATCACTCCCCCGTGCATTGCTTATGCGTGAACATAGCTAAAAAGATGACATCAAGAAAGCAAGTCAGTGTTACTCTCATTTTGTTGAGATGCTCAAAAGATAAGAGAATAGAGATCCCTAGAAATTCATTCCTAGGAAGCAGCATCATCATCATTTTAGCCTCTTAAAAAAAAAGAAACATTCAAGAAAAAAATTTAAAAAAAAAAAAAACTATTAATATTTTTTATTGGTAACATCACTTGAGCCTTGCAATAGTGGAAACCTTCCACTGTGCCAGGGGGCCTTATCCCAAAATACAGAAGAAGAATCATATTGGTCATTCGACTGTGGCTATCCTGACCTAGAAAAATCACTTATATCTTCAATTAAACAATTATCAAATCATAAGATTCACATCTAAATCCTAAGATTCAAATGGAAATGGAATTTGTTGCATAGATAAGAATCTATTCCGTTTGGATTCAATACAAAAGGTAGGATCCAGGATATGAATTTTAGGGTTTTAACAAAGTTAGGGGCAGCTGAAGACCTACTTGACACTTTTGATTGGTCACATAAGCTGAACCCTCAACCTCAATGTTGCAATAGTGAGCACCTTCATTGTGCCAAGGGCTCTTGTCCAAGCCTTCTCGACAAAATTGAGAAAATGACCCCTAAACTGCACAGCCCAATGGTACCAAACCAAGGCAACAAGGGTCCAGAACTAGCCAACAAAAGAGGACCTCAAGCAGCATGGGAGCCCAACTGGACCCAGCTATTCCCACGGCTTGGGTTAACTAGCCCCAGCTGTCACTTTGGCCCACTGCCAGGGTCACCTGGGTTGGGCCAAGCCACTGGTGCATAAAAAAGGGCCCCCACAGGCCACGGCCTGTGCAATGGGCAGAATTCCTTAGCAAGCTTGCTTGCACAAGCATTGCACATGCAAGCACAGTAATTTATCTTTTTTTCATTTGAATTACTTATTAGACTGCTGTTCACAACTGGAGGGACTGAATTTATGTCTTTATTGATGTATGACTGACTAGTTAGGATCTTTTCCAATGCTGCTATTGCTTTAGACTCTATAATAATAAGTTGCAGCAGCCAGCACATTCGTTTAGCTGTATTTTCTCCTAAAAAACACTGCAACAGTAATCTTTGGACAAGTGATAGCTATTGTAAGCTGAGCATCTGGATTTTCAATTGTGAATGGACTAAATGTGATCCAATGATGGTTTTCCCTTTTTCAAGTGCTGTTTCTTCGCTATTACGTTTTTTTTTTTTTTTTTTTTTTTTTTTTTTTTTTTTTTTCATCTAAATGCTGTAAAACTGTAAACAGTTCTTCAACTCTAGATCTGCCTCAATAGGTCAGAACTATATCAATGCCTGTAGGTTTTTTATACTTTTATCCCCCTTAGGATTTCAAAGGACATAGGTTTGGATTCAATACAAAAGGTAGGATCCAGGATATTAATTTTAGGGTTTTAACAAAGTTAGGGGGCAGCTGAAGACCTACTTGACACTTTTGATTGGTCACATAAGCTGAACCCTCAACCTCAATGTTGCAATAGTGAGCACCTTCATTGTGCCAAGGGCTCTTGTCCAAGCCTTCTCGACAAAATTGAGAAAATGACCCCTAAACTGCACAGCCCAATCGTACCAAACCAAGGCAACAAGGGTCCAGAACTAGCCAACAAAAGAGGACCTCAAGCAGCATGGGAGCCCAACTGGACCCAGCTATTCCCATGGCTTGGGTTAACTAGCCCCAGCTGTCACTTTGGCCCACTGCCAGGGTCACCTGGGTTGGGCCAAGCCACTGGTGCATAAAAAAGGGCCCCCACAGGCCACGGCCTGTGCAATGGGCAGAATTCCTGAGCAAGCTTGCTTGCACAAGCATTGCACATGCAAGCACAGTAATTTATCTTTTTTCATTTGAATTACTTATTAGACTGCTGTTCACGACTGGAGGGACTGAATTTATGTCTTTATTGATGTATGACTGACTAGTTAGGATCTTTTCCAATGCTGCTATTGCTTTAGACTCTATAATAATAAGTTGCAGCAGCCAGCACATTCGTTTAGCTGTATTTTCTCCTAAAAAACACTGCAACAGTAATCTTTGGACAAGTGATAGCTATTGTAAGCTGGGCATCTGGATTTTCAATTGTGAATGGACTAAATGTGATCCAATGATGGTTTTCCCTTTTTCAAGTGCTGTTTCTTTGCTATTACGTTTTTTTTTTTTTTTTTTCATCTAAATGCTGTAAAACTGTAAACAGTTCTTCAACTCTAGATCTGCCTCAATAGGTCAGAACTATATCAATGCCTGTAGGGTTTTTATACTTTTTTCCCCCTTAGGATTTCAAAGGACATAGGTTGAAAGAGTAGCATATAGAAGGGATCACTACAGAACGGGCCAGCTGTTTAAGACGCATTTGACAGTTTTATTGAGGAATAAAAGTTTTAAGTTCTTCCCTCTCACGTGGAACCAGTGAACAGCTGGTTGGCTACAGAAGGGGTCAGCTGTTTAAGATATATTCGACAGTTTTATTGAGGAATAAAAGTTGAAGTTCTTCTTTCTCATGTGGAACCAGTGAATAGTTGGTTGTTAGATTCGTATTCGACAGTTTTATTGAGGTATAAAAGTTGAAGTGCTTCCCTCTCATGCAGAACCAGTGAACAGCTGGTTGGTAGATTCTTAATTAAAGAAGAAAAAGTTTTCTCTTTGGTTCTTTGAGGTACTTGAAATATGTTTCTTTGTTACCTTCTTTGGTTCTCTTCTCGTCCCCCTTCCCTTAGAGCCTTTTTACACACAATTCTTCACTAAAACCATAAAGTCATAAGGAATTATTTATTTTAACGATAGGAATTTAAGAAAAGGCCCCTTCAGGTTCAGGTGCACATTAGCATTTATCCCATCAGTCTGGAACAAGGAATGGGACGCATTTAATGTAAAATGACAAGCTCACATTAGTGCAATGCAGAAAACAGACTAAAAGCCCATCAAAGTTTTCCCACAAGTACATATATCTTCAAGAAACGCACTGATCTTTCTATATAACATTCTAGGCTGTGCAACTAGTTGCAAAAATTATGATCACCAACAGTGTAATGTGATCAACCATTAATTAGAAGATAATGAAAGCAACTTCATGATACAATGAGAAATAATCAGCATTTACCTCCAGGATCAGTTCAAAGAAAAAGACTCATATTGAGCAATGAACACATACCTCTTGAATAAACGCACCAGCATGCGAGTTGTCCTTGAAGGCAGTCTCTGGTATCCGAATTGTCAAATGTCGTGAAAATTTTTCTACCAAGAAGCAATAATGTAACTCACTAAGTTCCCGAAAAATACATGCTGAAATTTCAATAACACATCATTATTCTAAATACCAGGAAGTAGGAACCAACAAAAATGATATGAACATCTCTCGCGAGCATCTCCAATATTATGCTCCAAACAGACCCAAATGACGGAAGAACAATTGCAAAGGATTAGAGCAATTTTATAGTCTTAATGGTTTTGGGAACTCAGTCAAGCCACTCAAGGCACAAAATAGCGGGTGCGGCAGGCGTAGCAGCTAGTAGCCAAAATGCAACATAGTGGGTGATACATAGTGGTAGCAAGGATATGCAGCGGCGTAGCAACGTGAATAAAAAAAATGGTAAAACTTTTTGGAAGAAAATCCAAAATATTGGAAAATGTTAGAATTTGATACTTTTTTTCCCATAGTAACTAAGATAGGGAGGCGTAGCGGTCCCTTCAGTGCACAAAGGTCCCATATAGTTGAATGATTATAAAATAATAGAATTAATCTACTTTCTTATGTATTCACGTTGGTTAGCTAGCCGATACATATTGCGAGACCCAATTGTAATAAATTATGTTTAAGGTAATTATGAATGTTTAGTATCTAATTAAATGGGTTTGCAGGTTAATTAGTTGACTGGTTTGACTCAAGAGAGATTAGACCTAGGTTAGTGTCTTGGAGGACTACTTTGGAATTTCGGTTATTGTGACTGGTGATTTTGGAATTTCAGAAATATGTCAACTTGGGGTCCGTACGGTAGATAATAGTATTTCGTAAAACTTCCGTGAAAACTTTGATTTTCACTTAAGGGTATGTTTGGTTGGACTTCTTTAAAGTCAAAAGCGCTTTATTAAAAGCACATGTAAAAGGCTACTTTTTTTAATAAACTTTTGAGTAGAAAATGTCGTTTGGCTAGCTCAGTTTTTGCACCGACTTTTTTACAGCAAAGTAATCACAGGCCACAAAACCCATTCCTTGCCATTTTAAAACCGAACCAAGGACACATGCCCTTTTCAAATTCTCCATCGATCCAATCGGCTAGTGCCTGAATTGGCACTAATACAGTCAGCCACTGCCCATTAAAAGCCATCGGCTATTGGCTTCAGCCCAACCGGCTACTGTTTAGGAAATATGGATTTCTCCATTATTTCCTTTTGGTTGTTAAACCCTAGTGTTTAGGTCCCTTAGTGTTTTTAAAAGCGAGAGGCGCATCAAGGTGCTAAGGTCTCCTGGGGCCTAGGCGCGAGGAGAGGCGCAGGCTTCATTGAAGCAAGGCACACATTGTAGATAAAAAATAGATATTTTGATATAGACAGATAATTCAAAATTCAACAGTGGCAAAGTGAATAATTCACAAATTAGAACAAAAAAGGCTGGTGGACTAGGCCTAGTGGTTGCTGGACTAGGCCTAATAAAAGCCTGGTGGGTCATGCTTTGGACTAGGCCTAGCGGTTGCTGGACTAGGCCTAATAAAAGCCTGGTGGGTCATGCTTTCTGCTCGGACCCACTTCGTGCCTTTTTATGCCCCCTCTTGAGCTCCACATCATGGTTTAAAATATTGCCCAACAAAATGAATCAAGCGAGAAGTTAAAAATATCAGCCGACATCACTGGCAATATCATCAGTAACAACCCTATTTAAGCCTTCTTTTGCCCATTTTAAGGTTCTTTGGTGTGCAAAACATTGCTCTAGCCTCCTTTCCACCGTATTTGAACATATTTATAACCTAAAAACACGAATCTTAATGAGATCTTTTAAGTGTTACACGGGTTTCAACTTGAACTAGCTTCATAAACGGATGCGTATGCTGTCTTTTTGTTTTTCCATATTATCTTCAACAGATTGGTTTAAAATGGTTGCATTTAATTTAAGCCCTTAAAATCTAATGATTTTTAAGTGCAATTATTTATAGTAATTTAATCTAATAACTGATAAGAGTCAAATTATAGTCAAACTAGGGTGAGTGCCAATTCAAGACAGGATTTGTATGTGGGGGTTTTGATCATCATACATGGGCCCTGATGCATGGTTAAGACTAAAAAGATCTTTAAGGCTTTGAGACCCTTAAATCATGGGGTAGGAGTTAGGACTTGAGATAATCCTGTGAGATTGATTTTTTATCCAATATGAGACATTTCCCTCTCCTTATCTCTTCATTGCCATGCATCTAGGTGGGCCCCACAAAAAGGAAGCACAAAACCGATACCAAGTTGAGTTGATGCTATCATGGGCCTATCAGCTTTAACTAGTGGGCCTATGGTCCAATATTCAGATGATTGAAATGATGGTTTTTGCACTATGATGGTGTATTCTAATATATTGATGGAATCACTTTACATATTTAACACTTACAAATAATACAACAATATGGGCATACAGAACTTATATGACTTTGGGAAATCGGTAAATTACTTTATAATGTGCCATGATGAAAAGAAAAATAGATTCTAGCTTTTCCAATATTCTGCATTTTTCAGATTCCTATTAGATTTTTTGAAAAATGAAAATTCATGCCTTGATGGGCTGTAAGGACCGTGGATTGCAACATATTGCCATGACGTATTGGTTTTCAAGGCCGGTTGCAGCATCCAACACTACCACGATTTTGTACCCTGCTCTACATACACTTGAGGTTTCTTTATTGTAGCTGTGGGCCTTGCTACCCATTGTCGCTCTAGTTTGGCACTCAACCAATTAACACAATCCCACTAGGCTAGGTCGTTTTGAGCTAACTCATGGAAAGGGTTCACATGGGCCATACTAATGCAATGGTGAATGATACCCAGATCAGAATCAAATTACGATCCGCACCAAATCATCAGAGGCAAGTGTAAAGGGATTGAACATTGGTGGGCCCCCTATATGAAAAATAAAATGGGTTGCCAAGTTCTGCAGAAGTTGCCATCTTATATACATATACAAACATTACGAAGTGCATTTTTCTTTCATTTCAAAGTCAGGTGTCGGTCCACTGAAATCGGGAGTGGGTCTTACACCATGGAGTTTAGTTGAGTCCTAGTTGAAGCATAACATGTTTCCCCCCAAACTGGACCCATTGAACCGTATGAGACACTGGTTGTAAGTTATTAAATATATTTGTTGCTAAAATCACATGAAGCCATTAGATATAGAAGTAGATGAGATGGAACACATGATAAATGAGTCAAGCTCTATCAAATGGAAAAACTAAGGTAAAGAAGATACCTTCAGTAGATGAATCAAGCTCTATGATCCAGTCATAGTTACCCTGGATCAAGTACTTGTCATGGAAGGACTCAAAAATGACCGATATTAAGATTTCAACCATTTCTGCACCGTCTTTTCCAGGATTGACTTTCTTGTTGAACTCCAAATCGAAGTATAGGTGGCAAGGAAAACCCTGAAAGAATTATAGTCAGAACTTGCAGCAAAAGAAAAGTGATAAATTATATGGTTCTAAGTTCTGATGCAAGGTGTGTTCAGTATCTTGATTTGTCCATTGTAAGCAAGCAGTGCCCACAGTTCATGTCAAGGTTTAAAAAATCGGAGTCGGATCCTGAACTCGGCTGAGTCACATGATTCGAGTTCGAGTCCGAGTCCCATAAGACCCGACTCGATATGTGCCGAGTCTTAAACCATGGTTCAGGTATCAAAACCATTAATTAGATAAATTCCATTGTGGATTGCAGATGCCCGAAACAGCTTCAAGATTGAAAATCATTGCCCTCCAACACTTGCTCTTTGCTCTTAAGCACTGTTGTATTTCCTCTTAAATGTCTATTTGTAGACCAAATAGTTGACTGATAGGATCCCACAATTTGGAAAGATTAAGAGCATCCCATCCATACTGTAACATCCCGAAATTCCAAGGTTGTAATTAGTCTAGTTAATTGTGCTTTTAGTTAATTAAACTAGTTTATAAGCCAAATAGGTCCGATTAATCTTTACGATCGCGCGTGTGAAGTTGGGTTGAGATCTGAGCCCGTTTGGGTATAGTAGGGGTGTGTGTCGTTATTTTCGGAAAGTTCTGAGGGCTTTTTAGTATTTTTCCGCTTTTCGAGGTTTTGGCACCATCGGGTAGATTACCTAATTTCCGGACTTTGTCCTTCTGTTACATTCCGATCCGGACCCTCAAACCCGACCCAAAACTGGACCTGGCCCGAACCCACCTTAACTTCTTTTATTAATTTCCCAAAGGCAAACCCCCACCCCACCTAAACTAATCCCATGTGAGCCCCCACGTCATCACCTCACTCCCATCATTCCCCCTTCCTTAACCCACGTGCAACCCACCTTCTTCTTTTCCCCATGCCCCACTTAGGTCACATGATCACCCCATCTCCTTTCACTTCACTCCACACACAGCAGCCCCTCCATCTCTTTCTCTCATTCTCTCTCTCGTTCTCCCTCCCTCACGACGTGCTGCCACCGTCGCCGGACGCCGCCGGCGATCATCACCACTGCCGGCCAGCCCTTCTTCTCCTCTCTCTTCTCCACTTTCTCATCTCACCTCATCTCTCATTTCTTTCACTCATCTCTCCTTCACCCAGCCATGGACCCCACTGTTCCGACGCCATCACCGTCGCTGCCAGACCCACTTGCGTCACCGCCGGCCACCACCATCTCCGGCGAAACCCAGCCCACTCCATCTCTCTCTATTTCCCCCATTTCCCTTTCTCTGTTTCTCTCTTTCTTTCTCTATTCTCTCTCCCTCACTCACTTCACTCACTGCCCACATGACTGAGCACCCATCTCACCATTTCCTCTCTCTCTTTAATTCTTTCTCTCTGTTCTCCATTCTTTCTTTCTTTCTATTTTCACCCTTTCCCTTACCCAGTGGACCACCATCATCACCACTAATTTAGTGGGCCACCAATCAAGTGGGTCCCACAACCTCCGATCATCATCATCTCCGCGTGGACCCCACAAGCTTCTCATCTCCAATTTGCAAGCCACCACTCCATCCACCCATTTGTTTGGTAAGCTCTTCTTCCCCTTAGGTTTGGGTTATATACTTTGGGTTGTAGTAGTGTGATAAGATAGCTTAGAACTTTCCCTTTTCTTTTTGGTTTATATTTTAATTTAGCTTTATTTTGCTAATTATCCCTTAGGTTTGGTTTGTTGGGCTTTTTGAGCTAGTGCTTATGGATTTGGGCATTTCAACCAAAGGCAAGTAGATATTTATATATATATGCTTGGATATGTTTGTCTCTCCTTTGATTCGATGATTCATTGATTATTTAGATGACCTTTGCTCATTTGTTGATTTTGGATTTGAAAACATGATAATTATGTTTATTTGATTAACGAATTGGATTATGAAATTGATGACTTGATTAGATAGATGAATGAAATTAGAATGGACTGGTTTTATACTTGATATGGTTGTATATCAGGTTCAAGAAGAAAGGGAGGCAATTGGACCCAAATCACTGCAGTTACAAAACCTGTATTCTGTAACTGCAGTGTATGCGGTCAACCGACCAGGGGTCTCGGTCGATCGACCACATAGGGTCAGGTTCTCCGGAGCCTGACCATTTTACTGTTCATGCATTTCGCTTACAACTGGAGGGTCGGTTGACCCCTTGGTCAACCTCGACAACTAAATTCCCTTTTTGAAGGGACTCTTTCACCTCTTTTTGGATTGACTTAATTGGAACCTTGGCTACCCATTTTGGACTAATTTGACTAAATATGAGGATGTTTTGAGCCGACGTTCCTCATGGTTATTTCGGTTGTATCGGGATTCAACCTAACTCAATCTTCAACGATACGGGACAACGGGATACCTTCCTTTAAATCTATGCACGAAGAATGTTCGTCCAGGTATCCTAAACCTTAACCCTTTCGTTGACTGAGTAGGGATGTACGATGCTGCTGGATTAACTTTGTACTTAGGATTGGATTGTCTACCGCTTATGATTCTGAATTGTACCGTCCAGTACCTTCTACATGAAATGTTCATGTTCTTTAGTTTTGTTTATTTTGATTTGCTTGGGATCACATGATGAACTTAGATGATGAACTTAGGATCCCTTTTGATATTCCGTTTTGTTCAGAAGTTTGATGAAAGTGTTGAGGCTAGACTGCTTTAATTGTAAAGCTTGTTGAGAACTACTTATGATGATAATGCTTTGAAGAAGTTTGATGGTTTGGTTTTGATTTGATGATGGAAAAGTAGTTTCTCTATGATTTGATGAATCTTGTTCACACAATAAAGTCTAGTCCCTCACTATTGTATGTTTAGGACTCGTGTCAGGCACCACTCAGCTGTAAACGCCCAACACACTTGGGGCACCATTTGTGTGAGGACTTTGGCTTGAACGTCTACGCAGTATGACTTTTTATATTTAGATGGATGTACACCATCAGATACCCGTTCTGAAGAAGTTTGATGTTTTGTTTTATTTTGTTTTTAAAGGGTATCATTCTGATTGCTTGCCGGGTTTTCATCCCGTGCCACTCTACCACAACTCTCATGTTGAATATGAAGGGTCATGTGAAACTATCCGTGGTGTATTAGCTTATGTGATCTGCCTATTTGTTAGATGTTCTGTTAGTCTGTTTATGATTTGAATGCTATGCATTTCTTACGATCAGAATGTTATGCATTTTCTATGATTTTGTCCATCGTTTACTCTGATTCGTTCTGCATATCTATTGATGTTTTATATTTATATCTTCCTGCCAACCATCGTGTTTGATGATGCTACTCTTGGTGCATAGGTACCGTGTAATTCTACCTTTGGGAAAGTGGAGGTGTCGCTTCAGGCAGTTTAGCCTGATGGTGAGTACGAGTTGTGTGTCGACAGTATTGTCGTCGTGACCAACACACGAGTGCATTCATACTTTGGTTAGTTCGTATTTATTCTCTTTTGGCTTAGGTTTTGATCGAAGCCATTAATTAATATACTTTTGTTATCTTTTGCTAAACTTTAACTATAGAAAAGAAAGATGTGCATACTCTGAAATGTTATATTGTACCATTTGTTTATTATGATGTTCCACTGTGTTTTACCAAGGAAATATTTATACCTCACTGCGGGCTTCGATCCTATGGGACATGATTGGGGCCAGGTTGCATTTGATTAATTGTTGAAAAAGTTTTAATTGGCCCTAATCTCACGCATAACCCCGGTTTCAATTTTGGGGGCGTGACACATACTGGGAACCATCAGTTCAAAAACCATTGCCCTCCAGCACTTGGCCTTTGTTCTTAATCACTGTTGTATTTCCTCTTAAATGTTTATCTGCGGGCAAAAGAGTTGACTAATAGGATCCCAAATTTTGGAATGATTAGGAGACATCCCCATCCATGTTGCGGCCCATCAATTCAATGATTTGAATCACAGAAACATTGGGTGGACTTGAACCAAATGGTGCATCAGATCATAACTCATATATCCTTAAGGGGAAAAAATTATCAAAAGGATTTACAAAGGATTACTCCACCATCAAAGGGAACAGTTGACTAATTCAAAACAGTGCTGAATGGGAAGTAATTCTTTTATATCACCCCAATCAAGAGGATGTAATCATCGTGCAATCACCCCAATAAGGGGATTCACTTACTGTATTTAGAGGAAAATATTCTATAAAGTGAGGTAACCGATCCAAAGGAAAGGCACTCAAATATTCCAGAAATCTCTCTCTTAGCTTTTCTCTTAAGTTGATAGGGATAAGGCTTTGATAATGATGATGATGGTTAGTAGACAGTAATTAGTACAGCCTCTTGTTATTGTACAGTGTACTTCTATTTATCCAAGTCTAGGGTGCAACAGGGATTATAATTTCACATAAAGCTAAAGGGTTCTTCCGTTATTACTGTTGAGATTAGATTAGCAATATAACATCCTGTTTCATTCAGAGATCTTTGTTCGTGCGAAGTTACAGTTATTATCCTTGATTTCTCTGATTCAGACTGTTTCAACAGTTAAAATGCAAGTTTGATATTGAATAGCAACAAAGGACATGCATTCTATGTATAGAAGTATCTCTCCATGCGAGATATCAACTTTAAAATAAAAATTCATACTCAGAGAGAAGTTTCTGGTGATGATCTCTACTTCTCTTCTTCTTCTTCTTTGTGTGTGTGTGTGTGTCAAGTCTTGTGATCCATATGCTTTTGGGAGAAATAAAAAAGATATGATATAGTGGGCCGCCAGCTCCAACAGACTCAAAAAGAGCGGGATATGAATTGATGGACTCAAATCGCCACTTTTGGCAAGACATAAACCAAGATCAAAGGGCTGTGTTTATTGTAACCAATTGCACAATCTTTCTTTAAAGGACAATGCAATTGTGGGAGTCTAGGAGAGCATCAGAGCTATTAGAGGAGACGGTTGGATATGGAATGGATGGGCTCATCTTAGATTAGATTATATTAGATTTAGGTTATATTAGGAATTTAGGATAGTATTATCTTGTGATTAGGTTTCTTTTTATTGTGCTTAAAATTCCTATTAGGGATATGATTAAGAAAACTAACTTAAGTCAAATTCCATTGATTGTATTCTTATAAATAGTCACTAGCAATCTAGCATAATAACCCGTGCTGAGCACGGATATGGCCATTATTGCAATTTAATATTCATGAATTAAGAGAAGTAGAGAACTCATATATTTTAGAAAGAAAACAAAAGAATAAGAAGGTTATGAGATACCTAATTATATAATCCAATAGCTGTTGGTGGAAAGAGGATAATTTGGGCAGAAAGGGCGTGGTAGAGTTTGGATTGAAATGCAATTTTTGCAGTAAAAAGAGAGAGAAGTGGGGGTGGTTTTGAGTGGTTTTGATAATGAGATAAAGTGGTAGTTACATGATTGGGGAGAGAAGATTTAAAATAGAACAACTTACGGTCAAAATCCCAACTGATAGTCAAAATTAAAGCCCAAACCTCCCTCATTAATATAGTATAATTGGCTATTCTAAATAAAATAACGATAGAGATTTGGTAAGATGGAGTCCACTAATTTTCATAGTGACAATAGGGACGGTGTCAATTCTCATCCAGCAACATTTGCATATCAAGTGGATCTTTGTTTATGGATTTAGTTGTTTTCCCCATGTATCTTTGTTTCCGAAAAGTGCCTCTGTTCTTTGTTTTGTCATTTCTTAGCTTCACATATTTGACTTTTGTTTTTTTTTCTTTTTTGTATGGTAAGATTTGGCTTGTATCGTTTAGGTTTCTTTAATAAAAATCAGTTACCATTCAAATATATATAGAGAGAGCAATAACCTGGATCAATTTGTGCAACTTGCTGGGGGGCCCATCTAAGGATGGGACGGGGGGGATCCCATGATCTGGTGGGTTGTATCTGTGTACCAAATTTGGTTCCTACTGATCATCCTAACCCCTTTATCAACGGCCCACAAGTTTCAACAGATTTATATTTAAAAAAAAAAAAAAAAAAGATCAGTCGATCCAACAGTCAAGTCCATTTGGATGGTGCAAAACCCAATGATCCAGTGTAATCCAAGCGATGTCCCTGTGTGTGATCCATTCGGATGGATCATTAGTGGGCCCCATGATTAGGTGTGCACTTAATCACTCATATATATATATATATATATTCACTTCCACTTCCAACGCCATTCCTCTACAACAGGAAACAAGAAGAGATCATCACCTCTTGAATGACTTCATAATGATGACGAAATTTAGGGTCCATAATTTTGTACCTGAAACCATAGATTGCATAAGGAGAAAAGACCTCAAAAGGCAATTATGTAGAACTGACAATAACAAGAAAAATATGGGCCAAAATAAAAATAACCTTCTCCAAAACTCCTCATAAGTTGAGACAAGGAACCTTCTTTGTCCATTCAAATGATCTTGATAGCTGAAAACATGAACTTTGGCATGTGTTTTAGCAAATCTTACTGCCTCATCTTGTTTAGGAAATGTAGCCCACACCTCTTCCCTATATAAACAAGGAAGATCTGTTGGTGCCTATAATAGAAAAGAAGGCAAGATATCCCAAATATAAGATAAAGAGGAAATTATGGACTCAGAAAAGGACATGCTAAAGGCTTCACTGCTAGGATTAAAGGGGGAAAAAAGATTAACCCAACTGCATACCTTAGATTCAAGTCATTTTGTTCTGTAAGATCAACACGAATTTCACGTAATAATCGCAACAAATGTGATGGTCTTTTCCTCGGCACACCATGTGGGGAACCATAAAATACAATTGGTGAGAACTGCTTGCCACTATTAAATTTGATTGCCTTAACTGCTGATGTATCAAGCTGAAAAATAGTGATAACGTTAATTAGTAAGATTTTGAAAGAACTACAAGAAGAAACAAGACATGAAACATCAAAACATAATATCCTATCTTTTTACTTTTTCAGAACAATCAACCAAAACTTGATCAAAACAAGTTAGATAGATCCATGAAGATTCAAACTGGTCAAACATTTAATATACAAGAGTTTCAGACTGACTTATCATAAAAAAAGAGACGACCACAAAGGGAAAAGATTCCTATCAAATCTTAGAGAAAAAGATTTATATCTATACTACGATCCAATTTACAAAGAAGTGTTAAGATTCAAGTGTGAGTCTTGCAATTTGGGATATTTTAATGAGGTCTATAGAGAAAGGATTAAAGCATGTGAGTGTTCAACTGCAGAAAGGATTAAAGGCATGTGACTAGAGCATTCAAATGTAGGTATGGGTTTTTCCCTACACTCTTGTTTTTTAGCTTTTTTCATGTTCTTTTCCTTTCATAATCATAATTTCAACTTCAGGCAGCATGTCCACCGTGTGATTTGGATTGTTTTTTATTTAAACACAAAAAACCTACAGCTTATTTATTTTTCCTAATAAAGTTGATATTTTAAAAATATTCGAGTGTTTAGACATATAATCATTTATGAAAATACTGATCTATGTCAATGATGTTCTTCATATAATTGTATTACAATCTATTAATACTAGACAAAAAGCTATATTTTTTTCTTAATTTTATTTTTTTTAGTACTTTTCATTTTTTTATAAAAATAAAAAAAAAAATCCCATGACTTAACACCTTGAATGATTTGTGATATTTTCATACTAGTTTGATTTTAAGAACAATGATGCTGGTGATGATAAACATAAACTGATTCTACATATGTGAAGCATGATGTTCATGCTATTTTGTAATTACACTTTTGCCTTTGAGATTGGGATTCTCCCCTCGCCATAACTGTTCTCATGAAACACTAACTGCATTCTTATGTACAACATTAACCTCCTTCATGTATTTCTCATGAAACAAAACAAACGCATTTAGTTTTTTTCAAATAGTAATTTAATATAATTTCTCTGATCATAGATGACATGGCAGTTCACTCTTTCCACTGAACAAGATGAGAGTCCCTTTGCTCCCCACAATAAGGATCCTTTTAGCACCATTTCTACAGAATTCTCTCATGCCATGTTATAAATATGTCGGCGTGGTCCAGCTTTGCAATCTAAACCACTCAAAATGACAACCACTGTCATATGGTCGTCGTCGTCCTCATCATCATCATCATCAAAGACTTTCCCTAATTATGTTGGGGTCAGCTACATGAATTTTGTTTCTTTATTCCAATCTATCCTAAGCCAAATCCTCAGATAAGTTGCACGTTTTCAGATCTATTTTTTATACCTTCATTCACGTCCTCTTCAATCTACCCCATCCCCTTGGTGGGCCATCAACCTAAATAGCCAAACATTTCCTTATCGGCATCATTGCCAACCTGTGTTGGACATGCCCAAACCATCTCAAACAGGTTCCTCTAATTTTATCCCCCTATTAATGTTACCCCTAAATGCTCTCAAAAGCGTTATCCTTCCTAGTTTTACCACACATCCACCTCAACATTCTCATCTCTGCTATATCCATTTTGTGCATATGTTATTTCTTGACTGGCCAACATTCTGCTCCATTGGTCATAGCTGGTCTAATCAATGTCTGTAAAATTTTTCCTTCAATCTTTTTAGTATTCTTTAATTACAAAGCACTCCGAAAGCAAGTCTCCATTTCAACCATCCCGCTTTTATCCTATGTTTGACATCTTCATCAATTTCCCCATCCTTACTAATTATTGAGCCAAGATAACAAAAAGAATCTCTTTGTGGTATCTCATAGGCTTCAATTCGTACAACAGTTTCAGGCTCTTTGTATATGCCCACTGAAGTTACAATCCATACATTCTAGGTCGGCTTATTTTAAAGCTTTTGGATTCTAAAGCCTCCTACCATCTCTCGACTTTTGTATTCACACCATCTCTTGATTCATCTACTAGCACTATATCATCTGCCAAACAACATGCACCAACGTACCTCCTCTTGAATATGAGCGGTTAACTCATCCATAATCGGTGAAAAGAAATAAGAGTTTAGAGTTGACCCTTATGCAAACCTAGGGTCATTAGGAACTCACTTGTTTCTCCACAGGTAGTTCTCATACTCGTTACCACTCCTTCATACATGTCTTTAATAATTTCAATATAACCTCTTGGAATACTCCTTTTAGTTAAAACCCACCAAATTAAATATCTAAGTACCCTGTTGTAAGTTTTTTCCGGATCGCTAAAGATCATATGCAAATTTTTCCTCTTCGCTCGATAGTTGTCCATCAATTGCCTGAGTGAGAAGATAGTTTCCATAGTTGACCTCTCTGGCAGAAAACCAAATTGATTTTTAGATATACTGGTCTTCTGTCTAAGTCTTTACTCCATTACCCTCTCTCATACCTTAATAGTATGACTCATAAGTTTAATCCCAAGATAGTTGGTACAATTTTCTATATCTCCCTTGTTCTTATATATAAGTACTACATCACTTCTTCACCATTCATCTGGCATTTTCTTTGTCATTAACCACTGTCATATGCAGTGTTGTAAAAATCGGCCTAGGCGGGTCACCGCCTAATGACTAGGCGGGGATTAATCGGGGATTAATTGACTAGGCGGGAATTAATCGGGGATTAATCCCTAGTCCATCCCCCCCCCCCCCCCCCCCCCCCCCCCCCCGCCTAGCGTCCGCCTAGCGATTTTTAGAACATTGGTCATATGGTGTTGGGTAAAATTTCAGTTCAATAAAAGTTGTCTTATATCAAATTGATCATGTGTAAAACATGTGATTTCACTCCTTTCGTCTTATGTATTTTGTTTGTAATGATGAACTCTATTGTTTTAAATATTCAGTCATAGAAGAGCCTAATGATTGAATGGGTCAAGAATCAAGAAAGGGTGGAAATGGGAAGCATCGGATCTAGTCAGGTTCAACACGGTAAATAACATGTATGGATTCAAGAAAACCCTAACTGATTCATTAATCATATTGAATATGTCAGGTTGTCAACTCAACCCCAATCTAAAAGTTAAATGAGTCAACTCAAACCCTAGAAGGTCAGGCTTGGGTTGGATTGACGGGTCATAATGCAACGAATCTATCGGCAAGTAAGGATTCAACAAAAACCCAATCCCATGAAGTAAGGATTTAAAAAATAAAATAAAATAAAAACAATCCCATGTATTAATTGGAGCAAAAATGTCGGCCTAAATCCAACTCCAAAGTAAAAGGCATCAACATGAGCCCTAAATGACTGGATTGAGTTAAGATTGAGTTGTGAGTTGATTAAAAATTGCCACCCATCGGTCATGAATTGCGAACGCAGTTTTAAAAATAGATAAGTAAAATGAACCTTCTAAATTTTTGTTTCTTTTACAATAGATACATAAAAGTCAGATTTAAAATTGTAAGACTTTTTTTTTGCATTTTTCTATTCTCAAATTTTACTCATCATTATCAAAAAATTTCAATTTTTCTTTTTCAAACTAGTTTTTTTATCATTGCCAATAAGGAATTTCATCTTTTGCTATCTATAAAGAAAAAAATTGAGAATATATATGGGAAATTTACTTTTATAATTTTATTTAGTAATTTTTATCATTTAAGATTTTCATTGTTTTCAGTTTTTTATTTTTTAGATATCAAAATTTTTTGAATTTTCGTTGCTTCTTCCTTTCTTACTTCAACCCTCAAGGTTTCTAATGCAACGTATTTTTTACTTAATTTCTCCAAACTTTTTACCTCCATCTCTCTTTTTCTAGAAATCTAGGAAGCATTAGATATTAGTAATCAATTTTCAGTTTTAATTTAATTTTCTCTTTAATTTGGTAGTTCATAATGTGTAGATTTTTTTTATATTTATCACTTCTTTTAATCAATGAAAGTTTTAGTTTTTTCTATTTGATTTTCACCAACATAAGTTTCCATATAGTTAAAATCTTTTCCCTTCTAAATTTGAGGCCCATGCATTGCACAGGCTATTTTGCTAGTACTAGGTTAGAGGCAAGACAAAAAAAAAAAAACAGTATAATAGCCCCCATGAACTCTATTACAATCTACCCCTAGTTAAACAATGTGTTAACTAGTGTGCTACTTGCTTTGTTAATAGTCATACAATGAATTTACCATTTAAAACCCTTCTCATCCAATAAAGTAAAAGGTAATAGTCATACAATGAATTTACCATTTAAAACCCTTCTCATCCAATAAAGTAAAAGGTATAATCAACAGTTCCATTCAAAGCAGATAATGAGATCCCAACATCAACATAAAAGCAGATACTGGAAGTAGTCAAAATTTCAGAGGAAGAAAGCTTCAAGGTTGAGAAAATCTGCCTTCCTTAGACTACATTTGTTTTTCTTTGAATGGCAACTTCCTCACGTTACAATTTACAACGAACAATGTGCAAACTTCATATGGTACCCAAATATTGATTATTGTTTTTTTTTCTTTTTTTACACTTAATGAAGCCTTATGATTGACAACAGCTGATTAACTCATGGACACAAAACACATCCAAGTCCACCAAATTTTGGTACAATTGAAGCAAGCAAAGCTTGACTCTTTCAAACAAACCTAATAGTAACTGTTCCTGCTCCTGTTCCCTGCCAAGTCGCTCTACAAACTGAAACTCAAAATTATGGATGAATTAGTATTTATTCATTGCATTGATTAATCAGTATTCACATTAATGCGCATGCTCTATCTATGACTAATAGAAAATAAAAATCTAGCCTAGGACATCGGGGAATTCCCTTGCGAATTTTGCAATGCCAATCAAAAGGTTATCCAAGAACTTACTGTTGAGAGATAGAATGGATTCATTTTGTGATTTCAAAAAGTAAAGGGACTGAAGCAACGAGTGGTAGCTCAGTTGGCCAAGGACTATGCGGCTCAAGAAGCGGAGAGGTCTTGTGTTCGACACCTACCTCCATTGGCCACTTCCCATAATTTTACCCAGTGCATGTGGATAGGAGGGTTTGCATGTGCCCCTAGGGATTAGTTCTCGGCTGTCTAGAATCGAGTGTTCCTCGGGCTCAGGGCCAAAGGCTCCAGGGTTGGCTAGGCAGGAGATACCCAGAGTTATAAAAAAAAAAAAAAAAGAGTATGTTTTGTAAATATACAAACATGAGGGATTTTCTGCAATTTTGGAAAACATTATAATATAAAAATACAGAGATGGTCCCAGTTTGCTTCTCCTTATTCTCCTTCCTTGCTCTTATTCTCTCTCTCTTTCTTATCTTCACCAATCTCACTCATGATTTTCAGACCTTTTCGCCTTCACGTCCAAACAACTTTTAAATCTAAAAATTCAACAATTAACAAACCATCTATGAACAAGCAATCTACAGCTTCAAGTCTGAGAACTACCAACCAATCCAAAGAAATAATTGACACCATTCCTTTCCTTCCTAAGATAAATCTGTAGAAATCAATCTTAGAATGAAATAAAGGCAACAAAGAAATACTCACTTTCTCCATGCAGAGTTGCGCGTCCGCTGCATTATGTTTCCTTTGTTTTGTCGAACTTGCTGATGAGAAATCAGCAGGTGCAGAGGCCTCTCCTTTTGACCCCACATCCATTCGTTTGTCTCGACTAATCTTTTTCCTTTCTTTCATAGCAGACACTGTCATATAATAACCAAACCAAACCCATTGTATTTAACTAATCCATATTCATTGTTAACAGATCAATTAAAAACAAAAACTTCTACTTCTACTTCTACTTCTACTTCTACTTCTACTTGTTAAGCTAGTGAAAATTTGAGCCCCCTCAAAGGAGAATTTTAAAACCCTAGTATGGAAATGGGAAAGAGGGAGAAGAGATTGAGGGTCGTGTTACGAGGAGGTGTGAAACCGCATTTGAAACAGTCGAAGAGTCGATCCACATCATCCCTGTCATCTGAACTCATCTTCGCTCGCTCTACATTCAGGAATCAGGATCGATTTCGATTTCGATCTCTCTCTCTCTTTGTTGTTTTAGCCTTTTAGGTTGGGTCGATGAATGAATGGGCGGGAATGTGGGGGCTTATCAAATAAATGCCCCGTAATTTCTCCTGGATTTTATCTTGACCGTCCAATTTCCTTGTCTTTGATCGTGTATGGCCAGATGTGACAGGTGAAGATGCCTTCGCGTTAACGTTCCCCATTTCTATCACGTGATCAATTGTGTCTCTGGTCTCTCGGCAGTCACAGACGTGGCAAACCGATAATCGGATCCGTTTATACGGGTTAGAAAATCCTGACCTGCACCCGACCAACATTAAATTGGAGTTACCCTTTCGAATTTATTCGTATAACTTGCACTCAAACCCCAATAAGTTGATTTATAAAAATGAGATAAGATCTAAAAAAACAATCATTAACTTACTAAATTCTACTGGTGTAATTTAAAATATGTCTTAATAGGCAAATTTAACAAGGTCTGTTTGGATTATCATAAATCTAATGTTAATTTGTTTCATATAAGATTTTAAATTATAATTAGGATCAACTGATGTTGGGTTGAAAATTTAGGATTAGGCCTGGGTCATGATGCCATAAGCTTTTGCCAAAATACTGTGGAAACTCAGCATTATCTCAGTTATTACTTGATTATTTTCTTTTATTTTTATTAATGTCATATCCATTCTGTATTTTTTTTTCATATCCATAATTCTCCTAACAGAGAAGAGCAGGTAAAGCTATGGTCTATATGAGAAAAAAGAAAGACAGGACATGTCAAAGGTTTGGGTCCAAGTCGGGCCACCGTCTCTCTTGCACTCAGTGTGGGGCTTGCATTGAATAGGCTATTATTACCCTAACTTACAAGAATGGGGTGCTCATGTGTTGGCTAAACTGAATAACTCTTTGAATTAAGACTGTATTTGTGATTGGATAGGGACCTGAGAGAAGATGGGTAAGTGGTTGTTTTTTTTTAGATGCATGCTGTTTGTTTTTAGTTTGTTGCATTGCCTTTAGGCTTCTTAACGAGATTTTCTTAAAAAAGAGGAAAACAAAGGGACAAGGCAGGATTAGGGTATTAAGAAAAGAAAAAAATAATAATAATACGGCTGTAGACTTTAATCTGATGCTAACAAATGTAATTGCAATGTGTTTGGGAAAGTGGTGCAGCGAAAAATATCTATGATCGACGGTCTCAGCCTCAATGAACAAACACACATCAAACCATCAAGCAGTTAGACACATGAACACAGCGATTTACATGGTTCGACAATATTGCCTAAGTCCAGGTGGAACAGAAACATCGTCTATTCTGGCGTCTCAATTTCGTCCCAATCCAGGGAGTTAGGTTTATAATACATCATTATATATAATCTCCGACATCCAAGAAAGTCTTTCTTAGCTCCAAAGAAAATCCCATATATAATGACTAAAATACCTTTGACCCTGATCCTCGGTCCTAGCTAACCCAGACGAACCAACTCGGTTAAATCACCCGACAATTTGTTGCTATCAATTTTAATATGGTATAAAATCATAAGGCCTTTGGGACTTAAGAGTGAGAGCCTTGTAAGGGATATGGAAACAATGATATTTTTGGAATAAGTTGTATGAACAAATTGGAATATGTAAAAGGAGAGTTTTTTTTTTTTCAATGGAGATGTCTACATATGAATATTTGTTTGCTTGCACTCATTTTTGTATGTAAATGATTTGTAAAAATTTCAGTGCGTAAATGACCCACTTCTAGTGAAAATCTTACACCTGAAAGCCTAGTAAAACAATATACAGAGAGGCATGCAAGGGATCCATATTCATTACACATCCCTTTGGCGGTGTAGATCACATCCATCTTCTGTGTAGTTTGCAATAGTAACCCACCCTCCCTTCCGTTTTACATATGCATTGGCCTTATCAAATGAGCCCATGTGTTTGCATCTAATTAGATGCATGAGAATTCATTGTAAAATGGGAAATGCATAGGAATTTATTATCAAATGAGTATACTTGTTTGCACCGGGGCATGCATGTTTGTTTGCATCTTATTGAAATACATAAATGGCCTTATCTATCTTACAAAACAGGACAGTGTTTCCTGACATATATAGCTTTAATCTATTATACATTCCAGGACAGTCTTTTATTGTTCCAAAAAAATGTCCTACGTGGCAATGTGGCTAAAAGGGGCTAAAATTTGAACATAATTACAACTTTTGCCATCAAGTAAGAAAGAGAGGGAGGACAGTTGACTGCACGTGGAAGAGAGAGGGGAAAGTAAGAGAGAGAAAATGAATGAGGGAGAGGGGGCGTGGGGGGGCTGATGGGTTTTTTTTTTTTTTGCTAATCTCAATCTCAGTCGTCCATCACACTTTTTTGTGGACCCCATTTTACTATTCATCTTTCTATTTTTCTCAGAGAACTAAAATTTAAAAAATAAAAAAGCAGGGGAGCCGGGTCCGATTTGGTTGGCCAGAGTGTTAAAAAAATTAAAAGTTAAGAACATTAAAAAAATAATTTTTTTTTGAAATTTGGAGTGTAAACTCTTAAATTATAAAAGTTAATAAAACAAAATACTAAAAACCCTAAACATTAAAGCATAAATCATATATACTAAACATAAATAAAAAAAATATTAACCTAAACCAGAAATTCTAAGAACACTAAATCCTATAAAGTCGTAAACCCCAAATCCAAATAAGTTAATTTAAGAAAAAAAAAATTATCGTGCCAATGGCACGGGTTACCGCTAGTCTATCTTACAAAACAGGACAGTGTTTCCGGTTTGAAAAATGTCCCACGTGGCATATATAGCTTTAAACAAATCCATTTCTCTTTCTTATCATATATTTCTCTCTCTCTCTCTCTCTTTTGTTTGTTCCTTTGTCTTGATGCGGTTTCTTTTGGGGCTAATTTTATGGAAGGTCACATGGGTGCTGACATTGTGAGTGGGCCACAATCACCATAGCAATTTGATTGCAATTCAATCAGATGGGACCCACACAAGCCGGCCCTTTCGCTCTCCTGGCCAACTTTTCCTCATTTCAACTTTTTTCAATATTTCCTCTGAAAATTCTTCTGGGTTGCCTTCTTTCTGAGAGAAAAGAAAGGGTCTCTATCATAGACGCCCAGCGTGGTCCATGTTCATTGCAGGGTGTGGGGTCCACCCCATTATCCTTCCCATTTCAATCCCAACTTGCTTGTGTAAGACTCGCACGTCGTTTTTGAAAAATGGTCTAGAAGGGATGCCTCGGGACTGACTCCTGCAAAAGGGGAAAACGACTTCACAAGCCCTTTTCTTTTCCTTCTTGGAATGGAGGAAGGAGCAGGGGCTGAAAAGAGAGGGCAGAGGCGACGACGACGGTGGTGGCGATGGAGCTGAGGCGTGGCGGGGTGCTAACAATGGTGTAGCGATGCCAGATTGGCGACTGCACGGGTATGTGGTTTTTTTTTTTTTTTTTTTTGCTTCTCCCTCTCTGTTCTCTTTTTTCGAAGGGGTGAAGTTTGGTTGGGGTGTGCGTCGCAGAGGCAGGGGTGATTTGGGGATTTTAGGTTTTTGGGAAAAATGGATGTCGGGCTAGGATTAAGTTCATGAGTGGCTGATGTGGGGCGTTGGGGTAGTTGGGGTTTCTGGATGTGGCTGGGTTCGGTGGCTATTGGGAAGAGAGGAAAGGGAGTAGTGTTGCTGACTGGGGCGTGTGATTTGGGAATGATCTGGGGCTTTTAGGGTTTTGATAGTGGATTGGGAAGAGAGGAAGGGGAGTGGTGTTGCTGACTGGGGCGTGTGATTTGGGAATGATCTGGGGCTTTTAGGGTTTTGATAGTGGATTAGGGATGGGTCTGGGGTTCGGTGGAAGGCTGGAATAGGTGTGGGTGGATCGTGGGAGAGAGGTGCTAATGATGGCAAATAAACCGTAAATCAAAAACCCGAAAAAAAAAATCGTAAACCCCAAATCCAAATAATTTAATTTAAGATAATTTTTTTATCTAATTATGTCCGAACGTGCCAACGGCACGGGTTACTGCTAGTCCATTACATCCTATGTATTCTAACTCCATATAAATAAATAGGCATATTTGCATCAATTACTTTCTATATACTCTAATTCCATGTTAACAAACTAGCGGTAACCCATGCCGTTGGCACGTTCGAACATAATTAGATAAAAAAATTATCTTAAATTAACTTATTTGGATTTGGGGTTTACGATTTCTTTTTTGGGTTTTTGATTTATGGTTTATTTGCTATCAACAGCACCCCTCTCCCACATCCACCCACACTTATTCCAGCCCTCCACCGAACCCCAGACCCATCCCTAATCCACTATCAAAACCCTAAAAGCCCCAGATCATTCCCAAATCACACGCCCCAGTCAGCAACACCACTCCCCTTCCTCTCTTCCCAATCCACTATCAAAACCCTAAAAGCCCCAGATCATTCCCAAATCACACGCCCCAGTCAGCAACACTACTCCCCTTCCTCTCTTCCCAATAGCCACCGAACCCAGCCCCATCCAGAAACCCCAACTACCCCAACGAACCACATCAGCCACTCATGAACTTAATCCTAACCCTACATCCATTTTTCCCAAAAATCTAAAATCCCCAAATCATCCCCAAATCACCTCTGCCTCTGCGACGCACACCCCCGACTAAACTTCGCCCCTTCGAAAAAAAGAGAACAAAGAGAGGGAGAAGCAAAAAAAAAAAAAAAAAAAAAAAAAAAAAAAAAAAAACACACATACTTGTGCAGTCACCAATCTGGCATCGCTACACCATCGTTAGCACCCCGCCACGCCTCAGCTCCATCGCCACCACCGTCGTCGTCGCCTCTGCCCTCTCTTTTCAGCCCCTGCTCCTTCCTCCATTCCAAGAAGGAAAAGAAAAGGGCTTGTGAAGTCGTTTTCCCCTTTTGCAGGAGTCAGCCCCGAGGCATCCCTTCTAGACCATTTTTCAAAAACGACGTGCGAGTCTTACACAGGCAAGTTGGGATTGAAATGGGAAGGATAATGGGGTGGACCCCACACCCTGCAATGAACATGGACCATGGGCGTCTATGATAGAGACCCTTTCTTTTCTCTCAGAAAGAAGACAACCCAGTAAGAATTTTCAGATGAAATATTGAAAAAAGTTGAAATGAGGAAAAGCTGGCCAGGGAGAGCGAAAGGGCCGACGTGTGTGGGTCCCATCTGATTGAATTGCAATCAAATTGCTATGGTGATTGTGGCCCACTCACAATGTCAGCACCCATGTGACCTTCCGTAAAAATAGCTCCAAAAGAAACCGCATCAAAGCAAAGGAACAAACAAGAGAGAGAGAGAGAGAGAGAGAGGAGAGAGAGAGAGAGAGAAATATGATAAGAAAGAGAAATGGATTTGTTTAAAGCTATATTATGCCACGTAGGACATTTTCAAACAGGAAACACTGTCTTATTTGTATATAGATTAAAATCTACCTATTTATTTATATGGAATTGAAATACATAAGAAGTTCCCAAAAAAAAAAAAAAGAAAAGAAATACATAGGAAGTAATAAATCTAAATAAGGCTTATTTGTTTGCATGGAATTTCAATAATAGAAATACACCGTCAAATAGGTCTGTTTGTTTACATGGAATTGGAATGCGTAGGAATTCATCAATAGAGTGGGTCTATTTAGTTGCATGGAGTTGAGAAGCACAGGAAATAATTGATTCACATGGGATCATAATACAGAAGACCTAATTAATTCTGATGGGCCCTTTAGTTTGCGTCTAATTAAAATACATAGAGATCTATTATCAAATGGGCATGTTTAATTGCATAAAATACATATGTAGATAAAAGAAATATTCAAATTTATTTCTTATAATAAAAAATTAATTCTCATCAATTTTCAATATACATTTACATAATTTTACCCAAAAAAAAACACACATTTACAAGATGCATCCACTTTTCACTTTTGTGTCTAAGGAGAAACGACAAATCAAAATCTTGGGTGTCTCACTAATAGGATCAATCATCAACCTACTGAAAATTTCTAGCTGCTCAAAATCAACCTTTAGCAAGATTGGAGAAGAAAGTGTTTGAGGTGAATGAAAATACCACCCACCTCCAGATAAACATGGGTGCCTGGTCACCGAAAGATCACAGTACCAAACAAAACCATCTTAAGAAAAGCAATGACAACAAACAGTCGCTAACATCTGCAACTTATGCTGGCATCATGAGTTGAATTGTTTGCCCCTTTTGTTCCATGCAAATAATTGTTGAAATGAGATTAGATCAAATTTGAGCTTCAAAGTCAGTTTTGGTCAAGCAGGAAACTATATTTGAGTCGATTTATTTACTAGATGGATGTGGGTTATGCGGGTCAACCTAAACCTGTATAACCCGCAATGGTTATGAGGGTTAAGCGGGTCGGGTCGGGTTAACCCGCGTTGGGTGCGGGTTAGGGCTCCGACCTGTTTAATAAACGGGTCGGATGTGGGTTAGACTTGTATAACCCGCAAATAAAGAAAAGACCACGGGAAATATCAACAGGCCTTACCTTATCATATCCGCATACAAAAAGTCTATACAGCCTGATAGTGTGGCCCGAATTCATGCTCGATCCCAACTAGACGCTGAGCTGGACTCCAGCTGGGATCTCATTTTGAAGCCCGCCCAAAAAGCCCGCCAGCCCATCTTCCTTCTTGAGAAAGTGAAGAAGAAAAACGGAAGCCATCTTTCATCTCTCTGTTCATCAAAAGCCCGCCTCTCCTCCATGCAACTCATTTGGGAAGAACATTTGCAAATCATCTCTCTGTTCATCAGCGGCTCTGTACTTTCCCCTTCACAGCTCTCACCTCAGCTCATTGCGTTTTCATTTTCCCAAACACTTCCGTGTTTCGGCTCTCCAAAAACCCATTCCTCAGGTCCTCTTCAAATCTCTTAACGCCACAAGTATCAAGATCTGATTTTGAATCCACGGATGACCGCAAAGAGGTGACCATCTTCTTCTTCTTCTTCTCTCTTTCTCTCTTTCCATTTGAGATTTTGGTCTGCTTATGAAATATTGAAATTAGTTAGGAATTAGGGATAGTTTAAAGATTGTATCTTTTGGGGGTTTATGAAGGTTGTGTAACGCCATCCAATGTTGACTAAACTTCAAGAGGTGGATCAATAGTTGAAGAACTTGTTCACATTCCCAGACGTGTTTGAGTTCTTCGGCTCATTGGCCATGCCATGTTCGTAAATATGAAATAAAAAGTTGGTTTTGAAACTTTGAAGTCTGTTCTTATTCCCTGTACTGATCCTTTGTTATTTTTTATGTTTTAGGATCAATTTTATATTTATTATTTTTGTTTGTTTTTCTTATAAAACAAGTTTTTAATAATATGTGGTTTGTATCCTTCAATTTGGTGTCTTTCTTTGTAATTGAATTCAATAGCAGTTAACAGTCAAGTTAATGTCAAATTAGTGTGATTGTGATTAACTGGGATCTCTAGGTAAGAGGTGCAACCTTTTATTAAAAGAAAACAAAGAGGAATGGAAAAGAAATACCTAGCTATTTGTACTGAGCTTGGAATCTTATTTCCTATAAGGACACAAATATGAATTTCAAAAGTACATGATTCACAAACTATATGTTTGTTGTCTTTGCTTTGCTATGAATGATTTTGGTTGAGTGTGCCTTCTCCAACCTGTACAAAGACTGGTCCCTACAAGAATTCTTTGTGATGGACGAACGAGGTTACTGTATTCCTTGTTTTTGTTTCTAGTTCACTTTCTCGTCTTTGAAAGTTTAAAACCAAATCCATCACTGAATCTTGTGCTGGTTCATGCAAACTTACTCTACCCATGGCCACAACATGCTTCTACAAAGGCCTACTTGATGTCGGAACTGCTCAAAAATTGCCATATCAGATGTGTTTTTGGCGTTCCCATTTCCATTAATGGCAGCATCAGAACCATACCCATTTTGAACTGATCCTTGATCAGTTTGATGAGCTGATCCCTCCTTCTGTTACTCTGCCCGTTTTCTTCCAAACTTAGCATCGTAAAACATCTTAAAATCCTTTAATTAAGAACAGAAAAAGGACAAAAGATTAGTACCCCATCGTCATCATGCTTCCTAAACACATTTTAGCCAAATACCATTTACAATAAGCAACAAAAAATCCCAAAATGCTGATTCATCTTTTTTGAGTTTGGCCTTTTCTGATTCATCTTTTCTTTTTTATGGTTGTATTTTGTGCCTTCCTCTCTCTGTCTAAGTTTTGGGATTCTCTGTTTTTTAGTGGAATCACCATTCAAAAAACAAATCAGCATTTTACAAACATAGAGATCCCTTCCACCAAAAAGAAAAGATGAGGAGGAGGCCAACGGGCATCCATTTTTGGCCTCTTTCCCTCCCTCCCATGTAGTTATTTGGCTGAATGTTGGCAAGGATTTTCCTGATTTACTATTATATTGATCGATGTATGTTGCCAATTTATTTATTTATCCTGTTTCTTGGATCTATAGTAGTTAGAATTCAAAATAAAAAGTGTTGTATGATTTTCTTTTATTTTACAGTCTGTGGACTAGCTTAAACCTTTAAATATTGTTAAGAGTTTCTTCTCATAGTGATGCTTGTTTATCTGATTTAACACCCATGGGAAAGTTAATATTTTTAATAACTTTGCATCTCTCTAAACATCGGTAGAGAATGGGTACTATACCTTTTGTATTTGAATTTAAAAATGTTGAGAAATGAGGGTTTATTTGTAATTTTGTGTTAATGGGTTTATTTCTAAGTATGATAATAAGTTTGTCTTATATTAGAAATAAAAGTTTGTGTTATATTGGGGTGAGTAAATTCTTATGTGATTAGCATTTCTTTCTATACTTTTTTATAATAATACAGATCAAAGAATTGTATCAAGATGTACCGCTAAAACTTCTATTGGAGAGGCATGAAATGCATTCACATTTGGAGAACTTGACTGGTGTGATTGAACCGATCTCTTATGACACTTGATGGCAGTTTGTCCATAGTAATTACACATTAGGCATCTGGGTTTGTCGAAAATTGATTTTGGGACCCTGAGTGGGTGGATGACTGGATGGGCTACAGAATGAGGTTAAGTGTGGCCAAGGCCGTGGCCACATTCATGGTTGTTGGGTTAATGCTACTATTAGGGAATTTCTGTAAAATTTGTTTGAATGTGCAGGTTTCTGACCCAAACTTTCAAAAAAAAAAGTTAATCACAATAAAAAGTAAAAACATTTTTTGATTTTTTTTCTCTTAAAAATTAAAGGTCATCCATCATGGATTACTCATTAACTTAATGAAATGAGCTGGTAAAAAGAGGCTTTTGAGTGTGCTTCCTACAGAGAAGTCTCCTCTTGGTGCTTTGTAGAAAAGAAGTAAGTACTTCTTGTTGGTTTTTTTTTTAAAACAAATGATATTGAGTTTTCATATTGGGATTTATGTTGTTGTTCTTGAATTTTCATATCGTTTCATAATGGGGTTTTTTCACAGTTCTTGCAAGAAAAATAAAATACAAAACTCTTGATCGGTGTCAAGAACTACATTTTCTCAACTCAGACACTCAAATGTGTATAAACCTAGCTGTTTTATTTGTTTTTTTATTTAGTATTTTTTCAGTAGTATCTAGGGTATAGGAATTGGGTCTGGGTAGAGGAATTTTGGGTTGGAAACCGCTAGGTGATGTCGGTTCAATTTCCATCTTGCACGGACAAATGATCTTGATTGGCTTATAGCCATGACAACAAAGAATTAATTATTATTACTATTGTGGGTTAGAAAATACCATATGGATTGGAACTTGGATTTGATTTTTTCTCTGTTGTTATTATTACTATTACTATTGTTATTCACAATATTAAAACTTGTTCTTCATTTTCATTCGGTAGAATTGTCTTTCCCCCTTTCATTTTCCTGTACTATGGGGGTACTTGAATGATCTTACAAGATTAAAACTTGTACATCATTTCTTTAATATTTTAGTTTTGAATGATCTTATTTTTTCGGCTAATGATCTTTAATATTCTTTTATCAAATTATTCTCAACATCTGAATGCTTTATTTGTTTTTAGAAGCATGGAAGAAGATGAATTATCACGTGAATTAGATGGAGACGACAATGCAATTGAATTGGGGATGGTTTGTCAGGAAATAAACAGTGTTGAGATGGAGAAGCCTTTGGAGGAAGGTGAAAAGATAGAAGAGGTAGTAATGGAACCTCAGAGGGGGATGATATTTGGTTCAATTGAAGAAGTACAAGAATATTATGCAAGATATCCCAAGCATATCGGGTTTACTATTGCCCAAAAAACCTCGAAAAAAGGATCGAATGGAAAAAAAAGGTTTGTTACAATTGCTTGCACCAAGGGTAGAAAGCCATTTACAAGTGCAAGCAACCCAGTTAAACCCCGTCCACAATCAAGGACCAAATTGCAAAGCAGCGTTGAATCTTTCTTTGCAATTCGATGGGAACTGGCTTCTGAACTCATTTGTACTTGAGCATAACCATGATATGAGTCCGAACAAAGTTCGATATCACAAGAGTAATCGAGTAATCCCACCACATGTGAAGAGGCAGCTTGAATTGAATGACAAAGCGGGAATTAGATTAAACAAGACTTTTAGCTCATGTGCGGTAGAGGCGGGGGGGCATGGGAATTTGCCATGGTTAGCATAGGATGAAAGAAATTACTTGGATAAACTCAAACGCTTGGAACTCAAGGAAGGAGATGCCGAGACAATGCTAAGCTATTTCAAAAAAATGCAACAAGACAACGGATCCTTTTTGTTATGTCATTGATCTTGATATATAGCATCGAGTAAGGAACATCTTCTGGGCTAATGCGAGGAGTAGAGCAGCATTCGCTGAATTTGGTGATGTGGTCACGTTTGACACCACTTATTTGGTTAACAAATATGATATGCCTTTCGCTCCTATTGTGGGTGTGAATCAGCATGGACAGTCAGTACTTTTAGGTTGTGGATTGATATTACGAGAGGACACAGATACATTTGTGTGGTTGTTTCAGTCTTGGCTTGATTACATGTCTGGGTGTCCTCCTAATGCCATAATCACCGACCAGGGTAAGGCCATGCAAAATGCAATAGGAATAGTATTTCCTAAAGCACAGCATCGGTGGTGTTTGTGGCATATCTTGAAAAAGGTGCCTGAAAAATTGAGGGGGTATAATGACTACGATTCAATTAAATTTCATCTTCTTAATGTTGTCTATGATTCGATGAAAAAAGAGGAGTTTGAAGAAAATTTGGCCAAGTTTGTTAGGGCATATCAGCTAGAGGACAATGAATGGCTAGTTGGATTGTATGTGAGAGGTGCTGATGGGTGCCAGCATTTGTGAAAGATATTTTTTGGGCAGGGATGTCAACAACCCAGCGTAGTGAGAGCATGCATGCTTTTTTTGATGGCTACATCAATTCTAAGACCACCCTTAAGCAGTTTGTTAAGCAATATGATAATGCTTTGTCTAAGAAGGTGCAACTGGAAGCTGAGGAAGACGCCCGTTGTTTCAATGTATACACTCCATGTGTGACCCCTTATGAGTTTGAGAGGCAATTACAAGAAGCATATACTCTTGCTAAATTTAAGGAGATTCAGAATGAAATTGCCGATAAGATCCGTTGCAATATTTCCTCGTTTAAGGCAGGAGCTGAAATTTCAGAATTTGATGTGGAGGAAGATGTGATAGTAGGAGAAAACAGTATCCGACCTTTTACTTTCCATGTTTATTTTAATGAGTTATCAAGAGAAGCTAATTGTACTTGCCGATTGTTTGAGTTCAGAGGTATTCTCTGCAAGCATATAATCGTTGTTTATTTGAAGAAGAAGGTTTATCATATACCGGGGAAATACATTTTAGAAAGGTGGAGTAAAAACGTGAGAAGAAGCCACACAAAAATCAAGATCATGTATGATAATTGGGAACGCAGACCTAAAGGCAAACGTTATGACAAAATGTTGACTATTTTCAATCGGGTCAGCGATAAGGCCATGGATTCCGATGAAAAGAGTCATATGGTAATGTCCTCGTTGCTAGAAGTGGAAGCTGAGCTAGATGTTCATATAGAGGTTACTGTATGCAATAGACCTATGTCTATATGTGTACATAAAGCCTCAACTTCATGTCCTGATGATAATCCTTCTAGGCAATAGAGCAATAACTGCGTGTGAGATCCAATCAAACGCCGCCAGAAAGGCCGACCGCCAGAAAAAAGAAGACAGTCTAAGATTGAGACAATTATTAAGAAGTGTCGGAAAACAAACAAAAAGATGATGAAGAAGGTTAGTTTAAGAGTTTTATTTTTTAAATCAAATAAACACATCATTCAATTATTCACAATCTAATTGAAATCAAATTATGCATGTGCAGGGTACGACGGTGGTTGATCATGGAGACATTCTAACACATCTTGTGGGATTAGACCAGATCATCATGTAAGAGACTGTGAATTTAACTGTATGTTGATTTGCCCCCAATTTACTATATTAAATTTGCTTGACTTTATTGCATGTGACCTCATATGCTTTATGCTTGTACAGGTTTCGACAGGAGATCTTGAATTGAACCTTTAAGAAGATCTGTCAGAATATTCTCTGCGAAGAAGATCACTTGGATACATTGTAGGATGTTATCTTTTAAGATTCACTTGAAGTTCTGTTGCTATTTTTTGTAAAGGAGGGCCATTTCAAACGTTAAATGTGTAGATCATGTCTTTTTGTAATGGTGGAGTTGAAGTTGAAGTTCTGTTGCTATTTTTTGTAAAGGAGGGCCATTTGAAATGCAGATCATGTCTTTTTGTAAAGGAGGGCCAGTTGAAGTTGAAGTTTTGTTACTACTTTTTTGTAAAGGAGTGACATTTGAAATTGTAAATGTGCCTCCATGTTTTTTTGTAATGGTGGAGCCTCATCTTATTTAGAAGTTTGTAAATGAGCAGAAATGTTCATATTTTGTAGTAAATCAATTTGGATAATAATGTCCTTATTTTTATGTTTTGGTTGATCAATGATTACAAAAAATGACCCCAAGTTTTAATTTAGAAGTGTATAGTAGAACAGGTTATGAATTTATAAATAGGATTCAGTCAAGAAAAGATTCGTCGACTTCAACATAAACTTGTGTTGACGTCGACAAAAATGCCCAGTTAGCACTAATAGCATGCCTGTGAATTTGTTGACGTCAACACAAGATTTGTCGACGTCAACATAAACCTGTGTTGACGTCGATAAAAACGCCCACATCCCGAGGGTTTTTTCTGTTAAGATTTGGGGATTTCAAAGACCATATGAAGGACTTAAAATCTGCTATTTTTCAAGTCGTTTCAATCACGGTTGCCTGTGTTTCAAACCACGCACTTTTGCTACTCGGTTAAGAAAAACTGCAGAAACATTGTTGAGTACCCCTGTTTAGGACATTTTTTAGCCCACTTCCCGAAGGTTTTCTTTTTTGAGATTTGGGGATTTCAAAGACCATATGAAGGACTTAAAATATGCTATTTTTCAAGTCGGTTCAATCACAGTTGCCTGCATTTCAAACCGCGCACTTTTGCTACTCGGTTAAGAAAAACTGCAGAAACCTTGCTGAGTACCCCTATTTAGGATATTTTTTAGCCCACTTCCCGAGGGTTTTTTCTGTTGAGATTTGGGGATTTCAAAGATCATATGAAGGACTTAAAATATGCTATTTTTCAAGTCATTTCAATCACGGTTGCCTGCGTTTCAAACCACGCACTTTTGCCACTCGGTTAAGAAAAACTGCAGCAACCTTGTTGAGTACCCCTGTTTAGGACATTTTTTAGCCCACTTCCCGAGGGTTTTCTTTTCTGAGATTTGGGGATTTCAAAGACCATATGAAGGACTTAAAATCTGCTATTTTTCAAGTCATTTCAATCACGGTTGCCTGCGTTTCAAACTGCGCACTTTTGCTACTCGGTTAAGAAAGACTGCAACAACCTTGTTGAGTACCCCTGTTTAGGACAATTTTTATCCCACTTCCCGTGGGTTTTCTTTTCTGAGATTTGGGGATTTCAAAGATCATATGAAGGACTTAAAATCTGCTATTTTTCAAGTCGTTTCAATCACGGTTGCCTGTGTTTCAAACCACGCACTTTTGCAACTCGGTTAAGAAAAACTACAGAAACCTTGCTGAGTACCCATATTTAGGACATTTTTTAACCCACTTCCCGAGGGTTTTTTTTTTTTTGCTGAGATTTGGGGATTTCAAAGACCATTTGAAGGACTTAAAATCTATTATTTTTCAAGTCGTTTCAATCATGGTTGCCTGCGTTTCACCCCGCGCACTTTTACAACTCAACAAAAAAGTATATGATCTGGCATAAACAGCAAGAAAATAAACACAACTAAGTAGGCATAAAAAATATCAATTCCTGTAATCTTCAATCCCATAACACATACTCATTCAAATCTGTAAAAAAATATGCAGAAACCAAATCCTTCACAATAAACAAACGCAGAAAACCTGCATCCTAATAGAAATTCCAACCTAATCCACTCCATGCATCGACAAGAAGTACATAGGTGGTAAATCCACATAGAAACACAGAAAGCCTGCATCCTCAAATTAAAATTCCAACCTGACCAACAGATTCATCACAACATCATTTAACATTTCCAACATCTGCCAAGTCCAAATCCAACAGACTCATGACAACATCCAAGTCCAAATATGAACAATAACACAAATAAAATACCACATCCAAAAATACCACAAACGCCGTGTGTGATCCAATCAAACGCCGCCAGAATGGCCGACCGCCAGAAAAAAGAAGACAGTCCAAGATTGAGACAATTATTAAGAAGTGTCGGAAAACAAACAAAAAGATGATGAAGAAGGTTAGTTTAAGAGTTTTATTTTTTAAATCAAATAAACACATCATTCAATTATTCACAATCATTGAAATCAATTGATGAATGTGCAGGGCATGACGGTGGTCGATCATGTAGACATTATAACACATCCTGTGGGATTAGACCAGATCATCATGCAAGATAAACTTGTGTTGACGTCGACAAAAACTCCCAATTAGCACTAATAACATGCCTGTGTTTTTGTTGACATCAACAAAAGATTCGTCGACATCAACATAAACTTGTGTTGACGTCGACAAAAACGCCCAGTTAGCACTAACAGCATGCCTGTGTTTTTGTTGACATCAACAAAAGATTCGTCGACATCAACATAAACTTGTGTTAACGTCGACAAAAACGCCCAGTTAGCACTAACAGCATGCCTGTGTTTTTGTTGACATCAACAAAAGATTTGTCGACGTCAATATAAACTTGTGTTGACGTCGACAAAAACTCCCAGTTAGAGGTAACAGCATGCCTGTGTTTTTGTTGACGTCAACAAAAAATTCGTCGACGTCAACATAAACTTGTGTTGACGTCGACAAAAACGCCCAGTTAACACTAACAACACGCCTGTGTTTTTGTTGACGTCAACATAAACTAGTGTTGATGTCGACAAAAATGCCCAGTTAGCTATTACATGCCTGTGTTTTTGTTGACGTCAACAAAAGATTCGTCGACGTCAACATAAACTTGTGTTGACGTCGACAAAAATGCCCAGTTAGCACTAACGCATGCCTGTGTTTTTGTTGACATCAACAAAAGATTCGTCGACGTCAACATAAACTTGTGTTGACGTCGACAAAAATGCCCAGTTAGCACTAATTACATGCTTTTGTTTTTGTTGACGTCAACAAAAGATTCGTCGACGTCAACATAAACTTGAGTTGACGTCGACAAAAACGCCCAGTTAGCACTAATTTCATGCCTGTGTTTTTGTTGACGTCAACAAAAGATTCGTCGACGTCAACATAAACTTGTGTTGACGTCGACAAAAATGCCCAGTTAGCACTAACAGCATGCTTGCCTTTTTGTTGACGTCAACAAAAGATTCGTCGACGTCAACAACTTGTGCTGACGTCGACAAAAACACCCAGTTAGCACTAACAGCATGCCTGTGTTTTTGTTGACGTCGACAAAAACGCCAGTTAGCACTAATTTCATGCCTGTGTTTTTGTTGACGTCAACAAAAGATTCATCGACGTCAACAAAAGATTCGTCGACGTCAACATAAACTTGTGTTGACGTCGACAAAAACGCCCAGTTAGCACTAATTACATGCCTATGTTTTTGTTGACATCAACAAAAGATTCGTCAACGTCAACATAAACTTGTGTTGACGTCGACAAAAATGCACAGTTAGCACTAACAGCATGCCTGTGTTTTTGTTGACATCAACAAAAGATTCGTCGACGTCAACATAAACTTGAGTTGATGTCGACAAAAACGCCCAGTTTGAGCAAAGAATTTGTTGACTTCGAAAGCCATCGACATGGACATAAACTAACAACCTGTTCGGGTATTTTTCATGTTGCAATACATACATACAACAAAAAAATAACCTGTAGTTTAGGAAACTAGAAGCTCCACAAAATACACATTCACCACCCACATTTACATCCGATTTCAAAAAACCCTATCACATTGTTTGCTCAAATTTGTTGACGTCAACACAAGATTCGCCGACGTCAACATGAATTTGTGTTGACGTAGACAAAAAACGCCCAGTTAGCAATAAGAGCATGTCAAGAGAATTTATTGACTTTGCAAAAAATCTATCGACGTGGATATAAACTAACTTGTTCGGGTATTTTTCATCTTGCAACATATACATACAACAAAATAGTAACTTGTAGTGAAAGCAATTAAAAGCTCCAAAATACACATTCACCACCCACATTTACATCCGATTTCAAAAAGCCCTTCACATTGATTGCTCACCTTCCAAAAACACTCACACCTGTATCAACATAATCATTTACAAGTAACTACCAGTTAGATTCAGCATTCGATAACTAATATACATTAACAAAAATAATCAATTAGATTCAGCATTCGAAATCATAAACATTAACAAAAAATGTGATTATAAAAGAATCTAAAGTCACATAAGAGTCGTCGACGTTTTAACGACGTCTTCTCCACTCAATCTACCACTTGACTCACACACAGAAGATTTGAGCCTCTTCTCATACAATTCACGCTGCTTGATGTAGAGGTCGACAACTAATCTGCACCTGTAGTACATCATGTCCTGTTGAGTGAAAGCAATTGTTCGATTGAGGACAGCATGCTATGCAAATCCCATTACAAAAAATCCACAATCGTTTGAATTATCTTGTATTGGTGTGTCTTCAACATTGTGCCTTGTCCAACTTTTAGGGTCCTCCCATCCAAACTCATGATCAGCGAAGCAGTCATTCAGCCAAATAATCTTCATGAAAAACAAGATACAGTTAGAAAAGTCTTAAGGAGATACAAGTATTTAAACAATTTAGTTTCGAATACTTACAAATTCTTCTAATTTTGGTCATTGCCTTTCATCCATTGGCATGGAATTGAAGAACTCCCACTTTCCTTCTTTTGGACGTCCAATAATGACCGTGAAATGCTCAAGGTAGATTACCGGTATGACAATAACCTCTCGTTTCCTCATTAGATCTACCCTCCAGCCATGTTCACCAAAAATGTGTATATAGGACTCTTTACTATGCTTTAACCACATATCCTTCAAGGGGAGTGTAAAGAGTAAATGTTACATGTGCAGACCATAAACAAGTGATGTTGAATCATGCTTGCAGATGTGAACTTGTTTGTGAACTTACCGAAGCATTGGCGTCAATAAAATATGCATTCGGTGCCTTTGCCTTAAGATTCACATCAAACCAGTTTTGCAGTATACCCGTGGCCATCCATTCTCGCGATATAAGTTTCTTTAGCTTTTTAGGAGGGGGGGGGGGGTAGTACAGTAACTAGAGAGCTCATCCATCCTGGAAAGAAAAAGGCCTATCCAAATCATGCAACATAGAAGAACCATAAGGAAGAAGTCATGGTTACTTACTTTTTATAATAATCATCCCAGAATTGGTTAAGTGCTGTAGTCTCCTCGTCGGTCAACTTGTATTCAGAATTTTGAGGCCACTTGAAGGTCGTACTAAATCCATCAAACTTAGCTGGTCTTTTTTTTTTCGGGTAGCATTCTTCACACGAATTACCATCGAGGGCACCTTCTCAGTTGAAGGACCGGCAGAAATGACCTTTTTCTGGATTTTGGGAGGAGTGCTATCAGAAACCATATGAACTGGAGTTGATATTGATAATCTTGGACTCCTTTTTGAGAATACAGAAGACACATGAACGAGGCCAGACTCTTTAGAAGATACAGGTGATGAATGCTCCTTTGAGCCAGTCATAGTTTGTTCCATTTTTTTCTTCATTATGGCTTTCAGCTTTGGACTCAAAGACTTTTCCACCGGTGTTATATTTTTTGAGGTCTCCCCATAATCAAATCCTGCAAATTGGTCTTTAACAGCATCAATGAGGTGTTCAACCTTACTCCGAACTACACGCAGTACTGCATCGGAGTTCATTTCATCAGCTCTCCTTTTGTTCCCCTCCATGAATGTCTTAAGGTCTTCTAATATGAATAAAACCTTCAAAATAAAACTAGAGTGAGTAACAGAATTTATAATGACATCAATTATTAACTCCAATTATGGGAAAATTTAACTCACTGGCTTTTAAGGGATGAGTATTTCATCATCTCCTTTGGTGGCATGTGTGGGAGTTAGCGGAGCCTCATCTCCTTCGGTGGCATGTGTGGGAGTTAGCGGTTCATCATCGACTTTCTCTTTAAGGGGAGGAGTCCGTAACCGCGTCAGCGAAGTATACCACATCATATAACTATCCTCGTGCGTTGGAGAAGCATCAGATTCCCCTCTTACCACTGTCTTCTCCCTTGTTTCCCAAATTGCAATGACTTCTTTCATGGATATCGAATAATCAGCTACAGACTTCTTCGCTTTATCGGCTCTATTTAAAGGCATATGGAGAGGGATGGGGACCATCTACCTTAAGCCAAATTGTCTCATTACCCTTTCTGAGTTGTGCCGCTCGACTATCCAATAGAAAATCATCATTGTATTAGATGTGAAGAGATTCCCATCACTTTCACATACCACCTTTGTCAACTTATCGATGATATCTTCATACGGAGACCATATAAACTGCAAAGTAGAAACTGTTGTTAGTCAATTGCTCATGATTTGAAAGTATTGAAACAAATGGATTTTTACTAAAGGAAAATATCAAATGTACGTAAAAAAACTCATCTCTTCATGTTTCATATTGTCTAGCTGATCCTGACGCTCCTTAAGATTCATGCGAGGCCTGAATTTCGAAATTCTTTTTATCCATGGTCTATATAGAGGGAATTCAAAATCCAGTCGAATATCTAAATGATGGTCATTCGGGAGCACAAAGCCATTCTAGAATATGCCCAAATTAGTAGATAAACAGTATATGGAAGTCAAACCATTAAAAGTTCATATTTGTTAAAAAGAAAACAATGAGAACTAATTTGTTACCTGCAAAAGTTGCACGAGACCAGTCAAAGTATCGGAAGAATCAATCTCAATCTTTTTCTTGTCTTTCTTTCCCTTTTCATCTTCATTTTCACCGCACGAGTTGGGTAACATTGTTGCCTTGCTTAGCAATCTATACAAGTTAGCCAAGCATGCAGGGCCCCATGCATATCTCTTAAATTCCTTAAATAAGCTCAACAACCATGCCGGGGCTGATGTACCAGTTGAATTGCTCACAATATGACCACCAGCTAAGCAAAATAAATAGGCTCTTGCCTTACATTTCTCCTCATCTGAATTTTTTTTCTTTTTCTTCTTCTCACCTTTACATATTTCCTTCATCCATGCAAATTTAATTCGTGTCCCTATGCTGTCTTTTTTTGGCACCGGGACCTTTTGTAGCAAATCTTTACATAGTTTTGTAGTGTCTTCTGTGCTATACAATGCCTTACCTATCACTGCCGGGCCATCTATGGGAAGCCCGTAGATATAAGCCACGTCCTCTAAGGTGACCGTTGGCTCTCCACAAGGTAGATGGAATGTGTTAGTTTCAGGCCTCCATCTCTCCACCAATGCAGTGATCAATGCATGGTCTATTGTCATTCTAGAGATGTTTGAAAGTTGCTCCAAACCACACATACGTATAAATTTCTGCTCACTATTTGTGAGCTCCCAACTAGAAAAATTGTGTGGGGTTGCAATTATTCTTAGGTTGCCTCTTTCCTATAAAACCAATTCAAACAAATAATTTAGTTTCAGTTATGAAATGAAAATGAGATTATAGTTTCTCAAATAAAAAAAGATGGACATGCACCTCTCCATTCCATATTGCCTCTGAAACGTGTTGTGGTTGCTCAAATAGTAAAATGTCTTTCTTTGTTGACAAATCGGCAGCCATCTATATAGATTAAAAAATTCACAAAACACATATACATATTAAATCCCACTGAATATGTTATATGTAAACTCGTCTATGATATGACCTTAACCTGTTTGTTTATATGTAAACATCCATTCCATGGAAAATGCACTTTGAACCGACAACGAGAAACAATCGGTAACTATTGTGTAGCAAGAAGCCTGAAAAGAGACAAAACCTCCCAACTATTTCAAGAAAAAAATATTCCTTCTCTTTATCGTAATATGAAAGTTAAGAATTGAGTTAATGAAAACCTTCTATCATTGCCTGATATCTTTCAAGAAAGATAAAAGTGCTCAGAAAGTATGCCATGAGCAATGAAGTTAGCTGGGTATTTCAAAAAACAATATTAACTGAGTGGTATAGATGGTGACTTCTATTGGGTCTAAGGTTAAATGATATATTATTCAATAAATGCTACAAAACTTCAATCCAAAAAAGAACTTCATTTTTATTTCACAAGTTTACAAGAGCAAGAAAAAAAGTTTGTAAGAGCAAACAGGGCATGGGGTCAACCACTAAGTTCATCTTTTTAATCACCAATGAAAAGCATGTCTTCTAGAGATGAACAACAAATTACCAATAAAAAAAATCAGGCAACGACTAAGTTCATCTCTAGAAGACATGGACTGCATCCAAAAACAATTGCTCCCAATTACCACATCCCCTAATCTAGATTTTTTAATAAAAAAAATTTAAGAATCCAATTACATGCCAAAAACACCAAAAGCACACACATTTTTTCTTGCACCCAAATCAAATCCTAATTCCTCATAAAATCAAATCACTTAACATAGAACTTCACTAAAACATCAAAGAGAAATGTCAAGGGGAAAAACAAGTAACGAAAAAAAAAAAGAATTATGTACCAACTGTTGCAGTTTATTAGGGCTTTGGAGTTGATCCTTTTTGTTATGTCATTTTTTTAAATGCAAGATGCTGATTTTCGCAAAATGTGGACTAAAGGATATATTGTGCCTGTACCGTATCATACTAGGCATCACAAGTTAGAAGAATCATGGCAAACATTTCCAAAAGGCAAAACTTTGCAGCACCAATGTATACATGGCAAACATTCATGAATATTCAAGACCTGAACAATCTAAGAAGCAGCTAGAAATTACAAATCAAGAGTGGCAATCTTAAAACAAGATCCATGCACATAAAACTGAACATCCATCTGTACAAAACTACAAATACTATATAGAAGATTTATGCAACTAAAACACGGATAAATGCACAAAACCCAAGCACATGCAAGGGTAGAGAAATAACTACCATCATTTGGGAAGATAAGGCTCTGAACCAGATAAGTTCAATCTACAACTAGTTTGGTCTGCGGGATAAACCAATGGAAACAACTGGTCAAAATTCTCATAACAGCCTGAATCATGGATGTTCAGAACATTCAACTGAGCATCAGAAGAGATTAATGAAACAATAAGTCTATATGGACTGAAAGCATGAAACCCTTTTACATTATCACTGCTACAGCTCTAGAATTATAAAGAGTGGGATTAGTCTGCAAATTCCAGCCCAATCACCACCACATCACTCACACTCTATTGTTGCAACTGTCCAAGTCCTCCACCACATCAATAGGATCAGCTATGCAAAGTGTTACATAATTTATTCAGTCTTCTTGTGCTTGTGTTCACAGGCCTTGGCAATCAAAGACTTTGATTACTACTCTCTTGTGCTTATGGAAGAAAAAAAAAATTGTTTTTTTTTTTAAAGTCATTCGTTTTCCTTTGTGGGTTAGTGTGGGTAATGGCTATGCCAATGGCAAACATGGATCATAGCCATTGGGGCAGGGCTCCACCCCATTAATATCAACTTCAAAAAAACCCCTTTTACATTATCACTGCTACTGCTATAGAATTATAAAGAGTGGGATTAGTCTACAAATTCCAGCCCAATCACCACCACATCACTCACACTCTATTGTTGCAAGTGTCCAAGTCCTCCACTGCATCAACAGGATCAGCTATGCAGACTGCAGAGTGTTACATTGCTCAGACTGTCATACAAGCAGGATTACTTCAAAATGGTCTATGTTCAGTTCAGGATGAGAGTGCAGGTCAGTGCTCTTCTCTTTGTGTCTGTACGAACATGTTTATCCACAAAGTGTGATCTCCGACACAGCCCTCATGGAAGTATATGGGAGGGCAGGCCGGTACAACCAGGCATAATCAATATTCCGAAGGATGCAATCGTCTGGTCCTGAACCCTCACATAGGGCAAATAAGCTTTGTTTTACAGCAAAAATCGCTAGAGCTAGACAAAATATGTTCATCTTGACATCTATTTCTCTATAACGACATTGCTCAATAAACGAAACCAATACAGAGAGAGAGAGACAAATCTTATTACCGTTTGAAACAAAACCAAATTGAAATGAGAAAGCACTCACCTCAAAAGGCACGGTTTCCCCTTCTCTTCTTCTTTTTTCCTTCTTCTTCTTATTGTCGCCTCTTTAAAGGAAGGGTTTTCTCTGTGGCTAGGGCATTTCTTGGATGTAGAAAACAGTGTGTGAGAGAGATAGAAGTGGTGGTGCTGCTGCTGGCCTGCTTGGAGATGGAGGTCTACTGACTGCTGGGACGGGTTTGGGCAAGCGGTGGTGTTGCTGATGGGAGATGAAGAAATCGATGATGTGAGAGGGGTCTGCGCGAGGATGTGAGAGGGACAAGAGGGAGGGAGATGCAGATGTGAGGGGGAAGCGTCGTTGATTTTGGGAGATGCAGATGCTAGGGGCGTCGTCGATTTGGTTCCAGGGCAGGGCAGCATTCGCTCTGGTTTTTTTGTTTCTTTCCTTCAAAAGAGGCGATTCTGAATTCCCGGCGGGCTCCCAAAATCACAAAACCGTGCCCCACTTGTTAGGTCCACTCAGCGCTGAGTGGACCTCCACGTCGGATCAGTCATGCTTTCGGGCCATGCTTTCGGTCCATATAGACTTACTGTTCCGCATATCCCCCAATACATGGAATGTACTGGGACCAATTGGTGATAGGAGCGAGGGTGGACGTTGACCTCAACAATCCCAATAATCCCTCCCTCAACGGCATACCTGCCATGACTCCTACTGCGAACTCGCAACCGACCTACCAAGTTCTGCTACCACTTGTAGGATCTTATACCCCAATTGAGCTACCACTTATCCCAAAACCAATTGATGATAGGAAACAACACAATAATAGTTTTATAGTGAGGGTGAGGGCTCGACCACAATTATGACCACTCATGAGCGAGGGTGGACGTTGACCTCAACAAAACCTACATTTGATATGTGCTTTTCACGCACTTTGTCTTTTCTGCTATGATTTAGCTCTCAATACTATGCTCAGCTTACATTTACTCACTATTATATCACTACACCAAAAATAGCTATCAGGAAGTGTTGGAAACCGTTCTTAATAAAAATTGGAACGGTCCAAAACCGCTACAAAAACTCATATTCCTAAACCATTGAAACAGTTTCCAACCGTTCCAATTAAAATTTTTGGAAGTGTTAAAAACCGTTCCCAAATTCTTTGAACCGTTCCAAATTATGAATTTTGGAACGGTTCTAGACACTGCCAGATTTCACTTTACCGTTCCAAATTCAAATATTTGGAATGTTTGTAGTCCTTTTTGAAACGGTTCTAAACACTTTCCAAATGTTCTAAAACCGTTCTAAATTTAAGTGTCCGTTAGAATTAGTATCTATTTTGGAACAGTTCTAAAAACCGTTCCAAAAGCGTTGTCAAACCGTTCCTATTCCATAACCATTTAGAACCATTTCAAATTTAGTGAGAACGGTTTTATAATCGTTTCTAATAATTAAATTTAAAAAAAAAACACTGTAATTGCAAATTTTTAATATGCCACCAAAACAAATGCATATTAAAAAAAAGTTAATAAACTGTAGCATTCACACCTATACACATTCATAGAAAACAATCACCAAATTGTTCACAAAATCTAAAATTAAAATCAATAGACTATCTTGAACTCAAATATTAAATTTACAATATTTGAATATCCATACATCACACATCCACCTCATATAACCTTCTAACTACTTTCATCTACTCCATTTCTAAAAAAAAAATGACAACCAAATAGTCCATCTCATCACATTTGTTGTGGCTTTAACTTTTTCCAATTTTAATGTTTACTGCTAATTGAGTCCAATTGCTTGTAGCATTCTTTGCAACAAACTACTTTTCTTGCATAAGTATATTCTTTTGAGCATCCACCTGAAAAACAAAACAGAAACTAGGCTAAACAACAACAATAATGGAAAATGAGCAGCTCAGAAACTTGGTCAGATGGAAATGCATGTGATTACCTCAAAGACATCAGTCCAACACGAAACATGGGATTCACTTTCACAAGGATTGCCTCCTGTAATGGAGAATAGCTTTGGTTTTAACTTAATGTGCTCATTTCCTTGCTTGATTCATGAAAGACTAATTATTGACTTATATCATTAATTTTACAGGTTGGTGTAGCTGAAATTTCACCTTCTTCATGATTGCAAGCCTCTCCTTGTTAATCAGATGATAAGTAATTTTATCCAAGACTGGATGAAGACTAATATGAAAATAGCATTCATACAAAGAAAATTTTCAACTTAGAATCACATATAGCACACCAAAAGAGTACATAAATTACATATTGCAGTATATGCTACACTGACAGCCTAAAAAAAATATCATGTATTTTGACACCCTCCTATAGCCCAATGCAAATGGCAATGCCTTGGGACCTTGTCTAGTGGAAAAAGCAAACTTGGCAGTAGGAAGTGACCTGGTGAAGAAAACAACAATATCATGTGCTTTGACCTCATTTAATGACAGACAATATGATCTTGAAGGTGAGTTTCTTAAGAGTATCCTCAAGCATTGAGTGAGTTTGTGAATCCCATGAGTTGGTGATTCAGAACATTCATGAGTGGGGCCTACCGTTATCAGGACGGTCCATCCATCAAGTGGGCCACGTGTGATGATATATCCATCTTTTATTTCTAACCGTCCGATTTTCTCAAACAAGTGGACCAACCGATGAGTGGGCCACCATTACGGAAAGAGAGAAAGAGAGGTTACTAACCCAGTAGCTATTGGAATCATCAACAGAAGGGAAACCAAAATATGTAGTTACCTAACAAGATGAATATTGAGCAAAACCAAAATATGTAGTTACCCAACAGAAGTGCAGAAGCATATAACAAGACGGCAATCTCCACCAACCTGGAGAATTATTGAGGGCATGGAAGCTCCATAGGGATAAGAAAAGAACAGAACTTCATCAGTTATGGCACCTTCGCCTTTGGTGGAGGAGGGAGCAACTACATTGTTATTTGAAACCAAGGATTAAAGCTCACCCAAAAATAATCTGAACCAAATATCTCCATCCATAGTCCATAAAGAAAAATTACCTAATAACAAGAGATAAGGGAGGTGATAAATCCAAATGATCCAAACTTCACAAACATAGTGACATACACCATCATATTAATCTTTTCAATACATGATCAATCTAATGGTGTGTAAAATTCTAATTGAATTTTCTAAAAAGAAATAACCCAGATGTCAATTTTCTAAAACTTTCATCAGATTAAAGATATTCATATTTCACAGTTTTTACATCCAATCATCCTCTTCCCTTTTCCTCCCGTCCTGAAACAAGTGCTGGGGATTTGAAAAGCATGAATAATACAGAGAAGAAGCAGCATTCAACATGAGATCTTGTTGATTTCATGCATCTCTAATCTGACAAACATTTACAATACAAGATGGGGAAAAAATGGTAACCCAAATACCACTTTTTCTTAAATACTCATCAGATTAAAGGAATTCACAACTTTACATGCAGTCATCCTCTCCTATAATTTTCCTTTCCAGAAACAAGTGCTGAGAATTAAACAAAGGGTTCTTCCATTGTTACAAAAGAATGAATAACATGAAGAAGAAATAACAGGGGGTTTCACATGTAGGGAACTTCAGATAGCAACCATTTAAGAAGCGTTTGAAATTCCTCAGTGTCACTTTTCACCTTTGGAATTCTCATAATTCAAGCCTCATGAATGCTGTATTGCACTCATTTGGAAATTTTGCTTGGGGAAGTAGCATTTGCAGAGCTTGCAATTGTTCCCCCACAGGGAATTGAGGGAATTGAAATTAACAGGTTCTAAAAGTCAGTAGAACATAATTTTTCTTCTTTAAATAAAATCATGGAAAGACCATTTCAAGATCAAGAATGCTAAATTGTGCTCTACAAAATCATTCACCATATGAGACGATGCATGGAAAGCAAATGAAGTCTCCAAAGTAAAAACCCAAAACAGTAAAGATCTGCAGTAACCACTGCAGTAATCACGCCCTTAGTTATCAAATGCACCATCCCTAGTTATCAAACATCCATTCATTTTTCTACCAAAAAAAACATACATCCAAGTTAGCCCAAGTTAACACCAATCACCAATCTCATTTTTTGTATTAGTAATCACTAAACTACTACACATCAAAATGCATTCTCATTCATTAGGGAAAAAACCTCATTGATTCCAAAAAGCACCAACTCAACCTGACCTTAACCTGTCCCAAGTATTAAGCCCAAGTTATAGATTCAGTTTGCATCTAGGTGGGTGACATATTCATGTAACTGTAAAATCAGAATATGCCATGGAACTCTTGCTTCTTGTTTCTTGGATATAATATTGCATCCTTAAATATATTAATATAACATCATAGAGATAAACAAGATAAATATGCTAAGTAAAAATTTTCAATTAGTCCTAAAACATATTCTAAGATATCTTGAACAATGCCACATCTACGAAAATTAGAAGGAAAAAGATAAAGAAATCAAAAGCATGTAATGTGGACAAGGAGGGCTTCTTCTTGCTTGAAGTGGGGGACTCAGTCATTGGTTTCTTTGGTTTTGTTCTCTTGGGATATTTCTTGTATGCCAGGGGCCAAATTTTCTCCAAAAGGTGAACATAGCGGTTAGAAATTAAAAAAAAATCCACATTTTTATCATGAAAGCATGACCTGGATGATAATCTTTCATTAAGAAGCCAAAAGGGGAGTATTACAGAAGAAGAGATCAAGTTATAAAGCTATTACAAACTAGTCATACATTCTATAATAATAACAATAAGAGAGAGAATGTCAGTCCACTGTAGCCCAGTGGCCAGGGATCTCCCTATCCACATATACAACCAGGGAGGCAGGGACAGATGCATATACAACCTTTGTTTCTTCAATTTCTACTATAGGTATTGTTCCTTTTTTCTTTTGATGAAATGGACATGCAAAAAATTTCAGTTCAACAAAAAATTAGACAAGACACAAGAAATATTTGGCCCAATGCATTTGGTCCAATTGAATAAAGTGCAAGGCCCCCCTTTTAAACTCTTTGCTGCATAATGCTCATCCCAAGTCCATAGTAGAAAACCAAAAAAAAAGGAAGACTTCATAGTTCGGATAGAAATACAAGCATAACAGAGTGATTCATTTAGCTTTAAGTACAGCATCATTCAATTCCTTAACAAAAACCAAGTTTATTGCTATATATATTTCTCAACAAGAACTTGATTTGATTTTTCACACTTAAGTATAAAAGGTGAAGATTAACAAAGCAGCTAAAAGCTTAATTTTGTTTCCTGGAGCGCAGTTTCGATCCCTCAACCTTTGGGAGCAAACCCTGGTCCTAGGCTAGCTGAGCTACCCCTCAGGTTTAAAAATATAAATGCTCAGCAAGGAATACGTTACATGATACCGTTACTTGTCAAAGTGACTACAAACTCAACTGAGTAGTGATCATTTCTGTTCTCGAATAATTAATCTAGTGAGGTTCTATTTTTAAACATACACCTAATTTCTAGTTTCTCAAGCAAGGCAATTAGAATGTTCATCCTTTATATTTGTTACTCCAAAGACCCAAATGTTCATTATTCATGAATTGACGCATTTCACTATCAATTGTTTCTCAAGGCATGTTGAATGGCATCTTTTAGGCCTTCTAGGAGCATGTAGCCCCACCAAACTTATTTTCTTTTTTTTGCACAATGAACGTAGAGGAGGTGTAAATTCCCTAACTAATGAAAATGGTAGAAGGTAGTATCTCTTTTGCGATAATCATAAGTTGAAACCTACATTGTCCCATTTCATCGAACAAATAGTGTGCGTGAGAGCAAACAATGTGAAAAAGAGAAAATGATAAAACCAGAAATACATGATGGCTTACAAGAACAAAACAAATGAAGAATGGAGACTCCAAACAAACATTATGCTTGAAAAAACAAAGGATGATGGATTATACCATACACAGCGGATCAAGAACTCGAAATACACTTAATGATCCGGAAATATTGTGCGGAAACGGGGCTAAAGGGACATACCTTCACGTGGATGTGCGATATCGGATCAAGGATGATGGATGATAGAGAAGGAAGAAGTATGGAGCAGCGCCGTCGTCGTTCTGAAGAAGGAGAAGAAGTTACAAATGGTGAAAATGGGGACGGGTGGGTTAAATAGGTATAGCGATGGACGACGCTAGCGTCACTTTAATCAGGGCTTAGTGACACTAGCGTCACTCACCCCAGATATTAAAAAAAAATACAAAAACGCACTAACGGACTTCGTTAGTGTCCACAATTTGGCTGGGACCCAGCAGGATAAATGCCTAAATTTTGGAATTTTTTCAGTAAAATCCCCTAAAAGAAATCATGAAGCCATCAATATTCTCATAAGTAAAGATACCTTGCATGTCTGCTTGTGTTTGTTCCCTATTCGGATACATCTTCTCAAGCATACCGACATTTCCTTTCATGTTCCCATGTTTTCTCCAGCACCCTTGTGCTTCACAACCACTGCCATGTGGCTTGACTCTTCTGGAATTCGTTCAATATATCATAAAGTGGCATATAACCTAGGACCCTGGTACAAAAGCAATACATATGTGGCTAAATGACAACTCAAGACACTCTACACAAAAAGTTGCAGTGAAGAAAACCAATGCATATTAAATTGTTACTAGTTACTAGTTCATAACACATTGTTGGTAACTGGTAATATGCAGTCGAAAACTATTTTTTGTAGCACTATCAATCAGAACTCAAAGCCAAGGATCCAAGGGGAGTCCTCACTAGAAAACACCTAAAAGAAAACTTGAAAACTTGTGATTATATTAATCATAGTGCATGTGTCAGCTCAATTAGTATGTGAGATATAGCTCAATTACTACTTGTGTTTTTCATTTGGGTTTCCATCTCCTCTTAATTCATTTTCCATTAAAAGAGAGATTATTTGATAGCCATTTACGGATATGTACCTTTTTTCCTTCAATTTTAGCCACTTTTAGGAAGTGTTAATTAGAAATCATAGGAATTCAATTCTTATTAGTTTCTATGCAGACAAACAGCCCTAAATGCGAATCGTTGTTAATTAGTGCCCATGCGAACACCACAGATTAAATGGCCGAGATTGTTTTTAATGATTGTGATTTCTGGTGTACCTTGTATTTATTGTTGGGCCTGATGAAAATTTAAATTCTCATGTATGATGGACCGCGCTCCTGCTCGGTTCTACCGAGGTCGGCGGACGTGGGAGTCCGTTTGGTTCCGACCCTTTCGTAACCGGGGGGCAAGGGCGTGCATCAACATTTCTTTTTTTGTGAGGGTGTGCCAGATTTTCTATTTTACTTGGAATTGCAAGTGGTGATCCGGAGATCAACCTTCGCAAGTAAAAAGGAAATCAACTTCTTTCAAGTTTTCCATTGCACATATATTTAAGAAAAGAGACATTTTCTTGGTTTGCCGTGAAAGGCGATTTTTTTTGGCATTTATAGCCGATTTTGGCGTTTATAGCCGATTTACAATCCTTATCAATAATGAAAGACAAGAGTTGTGATTTTTGTCTCTTTTGAAAAAATACAAACTACAATGAAAAGCAAGAAAAGGAGGATCTAACTTCTCAGGAGATTGTGGGGGACCCGTTTAGATTGACGGTCGCAAGCCATATGTGGGCTTCGCCATCATCCATGCAGATGAGAACAGAGGATGCTATTGATTCGTTTGGCTTGGCTATAACCTCAGGTTTTTAGAGAACAAAGACCAAAAGAAGGTCCTATGTCCAATGAAAAGCCGAGTAGACGGGCTTGAAAAGCCATGTCTAAGCCATTGGCGGCAGAAGGAGAAGGCAAGGACCTTGGGGGGGGGGGTACCCCCCCCCTCAAGGGACTTTTGTCACCTTGTTGCGGTGGTCGGTGTAGAACTTCCGCAGAGTTTTCTCTCTTTTTTCTTTCTCTGGATTTCTGTGCTTTGTCTGTCTGTGTGTTTGTGTTTTTTTTTTATGATCCTTTCTTGTTGGAGAGCTCTCCTATTTATAGGCTTTTAGGTGGCCATTTAGGAGGGTTTATGAGCTTTAATTGTCATAAAGCTACAAAAAGGGAGGAGTTACAAGATTGAATTCTTTATTTTGTAACTCCTTTTTCTTGGCTTCTGATTGGCCGGAGGAGATTGAGGGCATTTAATCGCCTTTAATCGCCATGATGGGAGGAGTTTCATGGGTTAAATGCCATGAATCTCTTGACTTGTAACTCCCGAATGCTTGCTTTCTGATTGGGCCGTCCAAAGAAATGGATTAATGACTGTAATAAAGCTAGTCAATTAATTGCATTAAGTGGTCGCCGAGCAGTTGAAGAGTCGCGGGCCGTGCCGTGTCTTTTGGGATTCTTCTGTCGATGATCATCGATGGATCTTCATTTAGATCGACATCAGATGACCATATAATTTCAGGTGTTTGTTGCCAACAGCGGGTCGGTACCATCTGTCCTGTCGATTTCTCGATCGGTCGGGTAGAAAGCACACTTTTTTTTGGTTGATCGGGTGGCGATCAATATTGTTTTCGATACTCTTGATGATTGACCCGTGTTTTGGACGGATGTCAGAGGATTTGGTGTCTCAAAAGCATGAATTTTGGAAAGTACTAGAAAACGGTGAAAACCGGGGTTTCCGGGGCCTTCCCGGCGACCCCGGGCTCCAGGGTCGCAGGGGTCTGCGACCCTGGGGGGGTTTTCCCCCTTTTTGTCCCGTTTTGTGTCCGTTTTTGTTGTTTTTCGATTCTTTTTTCTTCTGTATTTTTCCTTGACATTTTTGACCATTTATTGGCCTGATTTTCCTGTAGGAAACCTGATGAGAATCCTTGCATTTTATTTTGCAAAGTTTCCAATTTCCTGAGAAAGCTGAAGACATTGTAGCGCAGAGCTGCCGATTTTCCGTCAGAAGCTGAAACTGGGTCAAACGATGTCGGAATGACCTGAAATTTGGTTGTGAAGCCTCCTGAGCAATAATTAAGACCAACCATAGGCTTTTGTTTGAGTTTTGAAGCCGTTTGGGGTCCTATCACCAATAGACTTGCTTTTGTCGCGATGAAGATGTCGCGGTTTGATGTGCGGTCAACCGATGTCCGATTGACTTGAAATTTGACAGGGAACCTATTGGAGTCATTTTAAGATGATCCGTAGGCTCTATCTTGGAAATCGTGGTCCCGGAGAGCTTTGCTGCCGAGAGGCCTGATTTGGCTTCCGAGCGTCAAACTATGGTCAAATGTTGTCGAAATGACCTGAAATTTGACGTGTAGCCCTTTATAAGCATTTTGAAGCCGTACATGTGCTCTATCTGATGAGTAATGGCCTCGGTGGTTCTTGCCGCCGAGAGGCTTGATTTAGCTGTTCGAGGGTTGATGTAGGGTCGAACGTTGTCGGTTTGACTCGGAACTTGACGTGGAGCCTTTTGGAAGTATTTTGAGACCATCCATCGGCTCCGATCGAAGATTTGGTGTCTCCGATGCTTTTTACCGCCGAGAGCTCCTTTTCGGCTGTCGGAGAAGCGAAGTTAGGCCAAATGATTTTGAAATGGCCCGAAACTTCTTGTGTACTCCTCTTTTGGCTGTCTTGAAGGATCTTGCAGTTTTTGTTTGATTCTGACAAGATTTGATTTTTGGAAGTAGCATTGCCTATTTATGGCAGGTTTGCGACTTCATGTAGCTCTTTGGATCTTGAAGAGGCAAAGTGACATTTCTGGTGTCAACAAATGCCCCCTTGAGGTACAGCGACGAGTTGCTTAACTTTTGTAGTCGTGTGCCTCGAAGAGATTTTTGAAGGAGAGCCTGTGACTTGACCAAGAGTCTTTGAGCAGTCTTTCTTTTTGGTATTTGTAGCCTTTTGAGCTTCCAGGGAAATTTTATGGTAGTGAAAGGGATCACGTACCATCTCGAGGCAAAGTTTTGAAGATGACATCAAGGATGTGGATTTGGGTTTTGACCTTGTGACCTAACAGGCTGTATGTGGCAGGTTAGGGGGTCGGGTTTGGTTTTGATCGTGTGACCCAACAAGCTGTATGTGGAATGTTGGGGGATCAATTTTGGTTTTGATCTTGTGACCTAACAGGCTGTATGTGGCAAGTTAGGGGATCAGGTTTTGGTTTTTGGTTTTGGTCTTGTGACCCAACAAGCTGTATGTGGCAAGTTAGGGGACCAGGATTTGGTTTGATTTTTTGTGGAATGTCAATTTCAAGATTTTGGCTCAATTTGGTAGATGAGGCTGGATGGTTTGATTTTTGGAAGCTCATGGGGCTTGGAATTTTCTTTGTATGGTCCAATCAACTCAAAAGAGGCATGGAACCATTTTTGTATGCTCTTGGTAAGAGGGATTTCTCTTTGACTAAAAGCCCAAATTTTTTTTTTTTTTTTTAAGTGCCTAGGTGGTCAAACCTGGCTCATATGGGCTAACCATGGGACCTTAAGCTTTTGATATGGCTTAGATCACATATGGTGTCATTTTTGTAAAGATTATCCAAAAATATCTCATTTGGATAGAGAATATCTAAGAATATCTTTACTTTGGAGAAAATCTCTCATATTCCCTTTATTTTGGGATAGGGTATCTCAAGATATCTTTCTTTTGGGAAAGAATCCTTCATCGATCCTATTTTTTAGGAGAAAATCTCTCATTGATTTCTTTTTGGGAGAAATCCTTCAAGATATCTTTCTTTTGGGAAAGAATCTTTCTAATCTCTTTCTTTTGGTAAGGTTCCTAATTAGTAACACTTACCCTTTTCTTCTTTCCTTCTTTGGTTTGCTCTCTTCTATAAAAGCAATGAGGAGGTTGGATCTCTTGCTCTTATTACTTTTTTTGCAATAATCTCAAGAGGGCTTCAAGACCAAGAGTTCTTCTTCTTCAAGATCTTCAAGACTTTTCTTCTTCTTCTCCATCAATGGCTTCAAGTAAGTTCCCTTTTTCAAGAAAACTCCATTGTAGGAAAAATAAAGTTCTTTTTTTTTTGTTTCTTTCTTTTCTTTTCTTCTTTTTTTTTTCACGTGTTTGCTTTTTTTTTTCACACGTTTTTTTTTTCTGCTTTCTTTTTTTTTTTTGTTTTGTTTTTTTTGTTTGTGGGCCGTACGGACAGATCCGTACGGATCTGGCCGTACGGCCACGTGGCCAGTGGGCCACGGCCTGTGGGCCAGCCCCTTTTTTTTTCTTTTTTTTTTTGTTTTCTTTCCCTCCTTTTTTTTTTTAAGAAAGTTTCTTTTCTTTTTTTTTTCTTTTGCTCATCAGGATAATGCCCCTTTTTTTTTTTTTGCAAACCTAGATGTTCATGCATGCATTCAATTGTAAATTAAATTTGTAGCATGATGTGATAGCATACCTGAAAGTTTTCGCAAATTTGGGAATTTGGAGCTCGCAGCGATGTTGAGCCCTTCCTGATTTTGTGGAGACTTTGAGGTTTCGAAAGTTTGGAGTTTCGGAGCTCGCAGCGATGTTGAGCCCATCTTCAAGCTTTCTATTTCTTTCGGGATAGTTCCTTTTCTTCGGAATTGCCCCGTCATCATGTCAAAATTTCGCCAGATTTTTAGCGAGATTCTGTCATTTTGATGTTTGATCTTTTTCTTTTCCATCCTTTGTAGGTGGTTCCTCCAGAACGAACAAGGGTAAAGAGCCTGCTACAAGCGTACCTCGTCGATCTTCTAGATCTTCTAATCCGGCCGTTCAGCAGGCCTTTGAGAAGGTCCAGTATGTTGAGAGAAATCTGGAAGAGTGCGACTCCCTCAACAGAGATGAGATGAGGCAGCGACTGATCACTCTCAAGGGAGAGGAATTTTATAAGATCATGGTAAGCAGTCGTCCATGGGTGATGGAAGATTAGAGCATTTTGCCCAAGCCTACCTTCTTCTTTGGTGATGCAGTCCCTGATGACATGACATACCAGAGGAGATGTTTTCAGTTCTCTTTCACAGCAGATGGTGAGAAGAAGACTGTTGTTACCCGGTCGACGTTTGATCGCACCATCTCGATTCTGAGCCTTGCCCCCACGTGCCCTAAGAGGGAAGATCCTCCAAGCTGGGTGAGAAGGACAAATGTAATCAAGACCGGGGTTTTTGTTGGCGGTTCTCCTGGATATACGGAGAAGTTGCCTGTTGACATGGACCTTTTGATGCCATCCAGCGGCTACCAGGGCTCTGATTATCCGTCGGTCAATTTGAGACCGGTGGGCCTTGGTATTTTCAGCGGTGACGGCAACAATTGGATCAAGCCTTTTCGACTCCGTGGCTGTTTCAATGCTGACTCCGAGTGGAAGTCATGGACTGATCGCGTCCTGCTGATTGGTGGCGCCGTTTTGAAGGAAGCCGGGATTTTTGATGCGGTCCGCGCCTTTAGGGAGACCGTGATCTTTTCCGACGAGGCCTTCATGGCTATGCTGGAATCATTCCTCCCACAAACCAATACCTTCGTTGTGACGAATGGTGAGATTGGTTTTTCTTTGAAGGAGCTGAGCGTCATTACTGGATTGCCCATCCTCGGCAAACTCTATGAGGAGTTTATGCCGATTGACAGCGTCCTCGAGGGGCAGTCTGAGGAGTTCAGGCTTCTGTACTTTCAGCTCGTCGCCTTCTATGATTTTTTTAAGGAGAAAGAGGGTTTGAAAGTTAGATCCAGCAGTTGGAAGAGTTCTAGTCATTCCCCAACTTTTCTGATAGCAGGGGGTCTTCTGATAGCGTGACCCAAGAAGCCGGAGCTCAGGATCCAAGTTCAAAGAAGATCTTGGCCATGCAAGAAGAGTTGAGAGATTTCTGTGCAAGTACAAATGCCATATGTCCTGACATTGCACTGCGGAGAGATCTCGCTGTTTACCTCACTTATTGGCTTGGTGAGGCTATTTTTGCTGGAGGAGATGGAACGCACATCAGGCCGCATTGTATTTTTCCGGCTTGTCAGATGGCGTTTGGAGAGCAGCTTGCTTTGGTGCCAGCTCTTTACTCCTACCTGTGTACCGAACTGCAGGCTGCTGCTTTTTTGGTTCGGCTTGGGCTTCCCATGAATAGGGTATTTTCAGCCCACATCTTTTATTCGTGGCATGTATACCACTGTCCTGGCTTCCACCGGCTGGGTGCCGCACAGGATGATGATCCTCTGATGATTCGACTGGCTAAGGGCAAAGCCGTGTCCGAATCACTTTTGTTTGCCCGCATGAGGATCCGACGGTTCAGGGACGTCGAGATGGGGCAGTCTTCAGTGAAGCTTTCTCCGGGGATGCGGAAGAAGGCTTTTGATTTTGGTGCCTCCCGAGACTCTACCAGGGCGGGGTCGGGAAGGCATTGTTCCTTGACGAATGCAGAGAGAGAGTGGCTTTTCAGCATACGTGTCGGCACGATGGTGTACCGTAGACATCTTTTCGTCGACATCCAGCTGTATGTACCCTCTCGCTTTGCTTTGCAGCTGGGCTTTTCTCAAGGCGTTGTTGGAGCGCCTTCAAGCATGGTGAAGCGCTTTGGAGGCTTACAGGACGGGAGAAATGCATGGGCTTTCTATAGTGCTGAAGATACTACAGCCATGATTTCTTATCCTGTGTTGCTGACTTCCCGGACTGCCGGCTTTGCGAAGTGGTTCGCGGAGAGCTTTTCGGCATATCGGGGGCTTTCCAAGAAGGAGCTTATGTGAAGCTGGCATCTGGAAAGGGCCTTGGAAAGTCGGATGGCGTCCGGCGAGAGGAAGTTTGGGCCTTCCTTTCTGGAGAGAAGCACAAGATAGGCTTTCTCGGTGACCAGGGCGTCATTGGTTCTGAAGCTGTTCGTGAGGCTTTAGAGCAGCTAGAACAGGAGGAAGCCGAACTTGGCGCTTGGATGCAAGCGGCACAGAGGCAAGCTTCTGTGGAGTCTACTGGCAAGAGTAGACCATCCAGTGAGGAGTCAAGTGGGAAACCTGACTCTGACAGCGGGGTAGGTTCCTCTAAGAAGCGAGCCCGCCGGGGTAAGAGGGGGAGGAGTCATCATCGCAGCAAGGGGCAGCATGAGGACTCTCCTGACTTGGAAGTTCCTCTTACTATCAATGAGGATGTGCCAGTGGATGCTGACGAGCCTCCAAAGAAGAGAAGCCGAGAAGAAGAGACCGTTGGTGAAGGTATGATTCTTCCTTTTTCTCTTTCCATTTCTTTTCATGGGATTTTTCCATGTTCTGATTTGCTTCTTGTTTCTGCTTTTTTTTTTTTTATAGCAGAGGAAGACTTGGTGATGCCTGAGGTTCCAGTCGATGAGGTGGTGACAGATCCTGTCGGGGCACCTGAAGAAGAACCGAGGGACTCTGGAGTGAATCCAGAATCTCCAATTGGTATGACTTCTTTTGTTTTCTTCTTCTTTTTTTTCTGTGACTTGGTTTGCTAACACATTTCTTGCCAGCTGACTTGCCACAGGATTCCGATGACTTTGAACCCTCGATGGACGTAAATGTTGATGATGCTTCCAATGAGTTCATGGAGGAGGAAAGTGTTCCGCCAGTCGTCGAAGAAGGTATTTTGTAGTTATAACCCTGATAATGATTTTCAAACAAGATTATATTCATACCTTTTTGTGTTTCTTTTGGCAGGTTTTGAAGTGACAGAGGAGGATCCGTCGCTTCCAGAGCAAGGGATGCCAGAGGTTGATCCAGAGGTAGAGACTCTTGGGACCAGCTCTGACAATGTTGAGGAGATTCCTCGTGCTGAGATTCCTTCCCGAGCAGGAGTAGCTTCAACTGGAAAGAGTTCTTTTGTTACTCTTCCAGCAGATGATGACATGAGCGGCCGACCAACGGAGTTGGGCGAATCTTCAGCTGGGCCATCTCTTCTTTTTGCAAAGAAGGTGGTGGTGCGGGTTCTGAGCTCTTGGATTGAGACTCTCTTTTCTGGGCACTTAGAAGCCGGATTTAGCATGATCCAGCATGTGCGTGAGATTCTCGGTGATGCTGAAGAGGCTGGTCTGGATGTCACAGATGCCAGGGCGATCGTTGATAGGATCATTGAGCTGGGTGACAGGTGGTTTGAGACCATGGGTTTTCCTGATGATCAGTTCTTCAAGGAGATGTTCCTGGACCCTGCGGATAAGGCTCAGTCTAACCTGGATGAGGCTAAAGAAAGCAGGAAGCAGGCAGTCCGAGAAAAGAACTTAGAAGAGCTAACCATCATCGGGCTGACACATGACCTTAACATCCTTGATAGGGAGGTCAATGAGGCCAGGAAACGTCTTGAGCATCTGCAGGCACAAGTCGCTGCCAAGTGGACTGCCATAACAGAGGCTCGTGACAGGGAGAGTGCTCTGATTCGCCGAGTTACAGATGCCAATCGAGTTCTTGAAAGGAAATCTCAAGATAGCGAACGATGGCAAACTGCTCGGGATAATCTTCCTGGTGCGAAAGAAGGGTTTCAACCCACCCCAGCATCTCATGGCAAGTTCTTGAAGAATCGTGCTCTGGAATCCTTGACGGCTGAGGCCAAAAGTTTGCTTGAGGAGCTGAACTCTTGGCTGGAGACCATTTTTGAGTGAGCTATTGTATTATTTTTTTTAACAGAAACCATCCTTCTCTCTTTTTTGGTACCACTTGTATTTTTTTGGTACTTACTTTTTGTAGTGCTTGTGAACACTTTTTTTTTTTTTTTGGTACCACATGTATTTTTTGGTACTCTTTTTTTTTGTAGTGCTTGTGAACACTTTCTTTTTTTTTGGTACCACATGTATTTTTTTGGTACTCTTTTTTTTTGTAGTGCTTGTGAACACTTTCTTTTTTTTTTGTTATCCCTACGCTCACTTGAATCTTTTTGTGATAAAAGTAATTGCTAAATGGGATTCCTTCTTTTTTTTGTTATCCCTATGCTCACTTGAATCTTTTTGTGATAAAAGTAATTGCTAATGGGATTTGATCAAAAGGTTGTCATTTTGTGAAAATCTTTTGTCAAATGATTGTTTTGGCATGGAAGCCAGGTTTTTGTTTGTGGCATGGAAGCCAATTTTGTTTTGGTGGCATTGATAGCCGGTTTGTTGCATTGATAGCCGGTTTTTGGTGGCATTGATAGCCTGTTTGTGGCATTGATAGCCGGTTTTGTTTTGGTGGCATTGATAGCCGGTTTTTTTTTTGAAATCCAAGTTTTTGTTTGTGGCATTGATAGCCGGTTTTGTTTTGGTGGCATTGATAGCCTGTTTTGATGGCATGCAAGTATCGACTAAAAGTCGCCTCCCTGCTGAATGTTCTTGCAAGTATCGATGGAATGTCGAATCCTTGCTCATTCGGTTGCGAGTATCGATGGAATGCCGCATCCTCGCGGATCTGGGTGCAAGTATCGATGGAATGTCGCATCCTTGCTTTTCAAAAATTTTGGTTTTGCGGGTACTGACTTGATGTCGTTTCCCCACGATTTTTGAAATTTGTGGTTTTCTCGAACCTTTGAGTTATGGATATCAACTGAAATGTTGCGTCTCCATGGTTTTTTAGGTTTTTTCGAACCTTTGAAATTTGGGTTGTGGATATCAACTGAAATGTTGCGTCTCCACAGTTTTGGATTTAGCAAGTATCGACGAAATGTCGCTTCCCTGCAATTTTGGAAGTGTCGAACGTGGTTCGTACGCTTCCGATTTGTGCGAGTATCGACTAAGCGTCGCTTCCCCGCGGTTTTTTTGAAAAATCATTTTTTTTTTGTTTAAAGACACGAGGGTCATAAGTTTTGACCTAAAACCATTTTGGCGGTAAAAGGCAGGGTGGACTAGGGTGGAAATCCCTGAATCCGGATTTTGTTTCAAACCATGAAATTTGGGTTCAAGGGTTGAAAATTTCGGTCAAGTTAGGAAAGGTTCCTAAACTTGGATATTTTTTTTTTGAACAATGAAACGATGAAAGTAAGCATTATTTTAAATTTCTAGAAATTTCAACATTTGATATGAAAATTCTAAAAAAAAAGGGTGGGTTTAGCGAGTGTGTACCTGGAAACCGGTTTTGGCCATACAGGCATTGCTCTTACCCAGTTGGGTAAGTCTTCAAGGGTAGTACCGCTTTAAGAACTTGCCGTTGATAGGCAGCATACATCTGTCGCCTTCCATGTTTAGGAGTGTGTATGCGCCGTTGGAGAAAACCTTGTCGATGACGTAGGGTCCCTCCCATTTTGGCTCAAATTTGCCTTTGGACTTGTGAGCGAAGACCATTGGTCTTTTTACCGCAAGAACCAAGTCACTCTTTTTGTAGGCGCGTTGCCTGACCTTTTTATCGAAAGATCCTGCCATGCGTGCTTGGTAAAGTTCAATGCTTTGTTGAGCTTCGAGCCGTCTCTCATCGAGATTGTCCAGCTCATGGAGTCGCAATTTGACATTGCTTTCTTAAGTCATGTCATTTTGCAAGGATACCCTCAAGGAAGGAATTTGTACTTCCAAGGGTACGACAGCTTCGCAGCCATAGACCAAGGAGAATGGTGTGCTATGGGTTGGTCCTCGAACGGTGGTTCGATAGGCCCACAAAGCTTCAGACATTTTGTCGCTCCAGTCTCTTTTGTGACTAGAGACCATTTTTTTGAGGATTTTGCAGAGTGTCTTGTTGAAAGCTTCTGCTAACCCGTTTGCTGCCGGATTGTATGGAGCCGAAGGACAGCTTTGGATTTGTATTTGTCGCAGAACCTGTAGAATCGATGATCCCGGAACTGTGGTCGTTATCATGGACGAATCTTTTGGGTATGCCGAAACGACAAATGATGTTGGTGCGCAGGAATTGAAGGACTGATGAGGTCTTCATTTCGTTAAACGCAAATGCTTCTGACCACTTGGAGAAATAATCCGTAGCGGTGAAGATGAAGCGATGACCTTTGCTCGAAGGGGGAGAAATAGGACCTATGATGTCCATACCCCAGGCTTCGAAAGGCCATGAGATCGTTGTAGGATGCAGCCATTCTGGAGGCATGTGAATGTAATCTCCATGAATTTGGCATTGTTGGCAGCGCTTAGCAAATTCCATTGCGTCAGCTACCATGGTAGGCCAGTAATATCCTAACCTTTTTATCTGATCATAGAGCTTGGGTCCAGCCTGATGAGCTCCGCAAAGACCAGCATGAACTTCTTTGAGTGTTTCTTCAGCCTCTTGTTGTGACAAGCAGCGTAGAAGTACTCCGTTGAAGGATTTCCTGTAAAGGATTTTTGAAGGAATATCCAAATGAAAGCTTGGGGTTCGCCTTTGGGTGCTTACCCGTTCTTTTGGATCTTCAGGTAGGATTCCGAACATAATGTAATCAATGAACGGATCCCTCCAGTCGCCGATTGAAGTTTGAAGGATTGAAATCCGACTTCCGACCACTTGGTGGCATTCAGCAACTGCTTGGTGTGTGTTAAGAGGAGGAAGGATTCTTCTTTCACACACTGTGATTTGCATGTTTTCCCCTTCCTGGATTGCCATGGATGCGGCAAGTCCAGCTAGGGCATCTGCACGTATGTTTTCACCTCTACGAATGTGGGTGTTGTGACAGATGTCAAACTTTTACAGAAGTGATTGTGCCTTGTTGTAGTAAGGCAACAAATCTGGCTTCCTGACTTCAAATTTCTGATTCATCTGGTTGACAATCAGTTGAGAGTCTCCAAAGACTTCCAGCATGGTGATACCGGATTCGATGGCGAGTTCCAATCCTAAGATCAGAGCTTGATATTCAGCTGCATTGTTTGTGCATGGTTCCCAGTAGCGAGGGAAAGCGTGTGGAATCATGTATTTGTCGGGGCTAACAAAGAGGATGCCAACTCCCGAGATCAGCTGTCTTTTTTTCATTCATCCTGGTTTGCACCGTCAAAGTACATGTCCCAGGAGGCACTTTGTGAGAAAGTCTCCACATTGTAGACTGGTTCGTCTGGGAGATCATCTCTGAGTGGGAGAATCTTTAGGCAATGGATGCTCTGCGAGGAAGTCCGCTAGAGCTTGCCCTTTGATTGCTTTTTGTGGTACATACCTAATATCAAATTGTGACAGAAGGATTGACCATTTTGCCAGTCGAGTGTTGAGAGAACCTGCCTTTGTGACAAGGACCTTCAAGAGGTTGACCCTCGAGACCAGGTATACTGTGTTGGAAGCAAGTAGTGACGCAGCTTTTGTTACGGCGAACATCACTGCAAGACATTCTTTTTCGACTGGAGAGTAGCGATGCTCTGCACCTACTAGCATGCGGCTGAGGTAATATAGAGCAGCTTCTTTTCTTTGATCATTTCTCTTGCGCAAGCAGAGCTCCCAAAGAGTGATCAAGGGCTCTTGTGTACAAGATGAATGGTTTTCCAGTGGTAGGAGCAGCTAACACTGGAGGGTTTTGTCAGGTATGACTTGATGTCTTGGAAAGCAGCTTCACAGTCAGCATCCCAGACAAAGTTTACACCTTTTTTTCATCAATCGGGAGAATGGACGGCATTTCCCCGAAAGATTGGAGATGAACCGTCTGATGTAGGCTAATCTCCCTTGAAGCCCTTTGAGTTCTCTCAAGGTTCTTGGAGAGGGCATTTCTAGAATGGCTTTGACTTTTATGGGGTCAAGCTCTATTCCAGCTTTCCGAACTAAGAATCCGAGGAACTTACCCGACGAGACGCCAAAGAAGCATTTCAAAGGATTCATTCGCAATTTGTGTTGCGAAGCCGGAGGAAGACTTCTCGAAGGTTTTCGAGATGATCTTCTTTTCTTTTGCTTTTGACGGCGAGGTCAATCAACGTAACATTCAACCGTCTTGTGCTGCATATCTTAGAATATTTTCATCATAGCCCTCTGATATGTGGCACCAGCATTTTTCAGACCAAATGGCATAACAGTGTAGCAATACACGCCAAATGGGGTCCGAAAAGATGTATGTTTTTCATCCTCAGGATGCATCTTTATCTGATTGTAGCCAGAGAGAAACCATCCATGAATGTCATTCGCTCGAATCCATAGGTGTTATCAATCATTACCTCTGGTATGGGGAGCGGAAATTCATCTTTAGGGCATGCGCCATTCAGGTCTCTATAGTCAATACAGACCCTGATCTGCCCGTTCTTCTTTGTCACGGGGACAATGTTGGCCAACCATTCAGGATGTTGTTCCTCACGGATGAAGCGACGCTTTTGAGTTTTTGAACTTCTTGTTCAATTTTATCCATCACATCTGGACGGAATCTTCTTTGGCCTTGCTTGACAGGCTTGATGTCTTCTTGAAGATTGAGTTTGTGAACCGCTATTTTGGGGTCTAAGCCTGGCATTTCAGCGTAAGACCATGCAAAGCAATCAACGAACTCACGAAGAAAGGCGATATACTCGGGTAACTCATCATCCTTTATATTCTTGCTTATGAATACAGGACCGTGGGTTATCTGGTGTTCCCAAGTCTATCTTTTGAACAGGATCATCTGTTAGAAGGTTCGAAGGTGGTTCCTCCACAATATTTTCGGAGGCTTCTAGCTCAACGAAACCTTTCGGGTTTTTCAAAGGCATTTCCAGACCAAGGTTTTGTCCTTTCCACGGTCTTCTTGATCGGTAATTTCCCAAGGCTTGCTATGAGATGATCCCCATCGCCTGTTGAAACCGGGGTCGAAGTAGGCTACTTCTTTTGGAGATGAGGGTTCTTCTGGGTCAGAAGTCCACACGTCTGTTCCATCGGACAACCTCCTCTTCATTTTTGGAGAAATCGTGCCAATTGGATGAGCTTCCTGGATTTTTGTCCAGGCTGACTCATCAAAGAGATATCCAGGGAGATCGAGTTCTTCATGGACTTGAGAAGTTGAGCTTAGTCAGTATATGACTTTTAAGCCTTTGTTGTCAACTGTCTTAAGGGAGTGTCAGGATCATATCCTAACCCGGTGAAGACTTTTCTAAATAGCCGTAGAGTCTCCAATCTTCCAGCTGACTTTTGTCAAGACGGGCCCCAATGGCGGGTGAGAATACCGCGTCCTTCTCCCAAACCGACTGGGTTTTGAGCGTCCTAGCCCATTTTCTTCATAATAGCTTGTGCCACAGAACTGTATAAGGATAGTGAGGCATACCTTCATTTTGGAAACGTTCAAGCATGGAGTTTGATGAAGAAGCATCCGATCTATGGAAGAAGATCGGCTTTTCCTTTGCTGAAGTTGCTTGGAACAACGAAGGAAGATGACGTAGGATCTTCTATGTCAGAAGTTGTCTCCATTGGAGTGAGAGCAGGCTGAACTTGCTGAGTGTCAGCTTGGCTTGACGTATGTGTCATCTTCCGGCTCTGAATCCGACGTCCGTGTCTTGCATGATAGACACGAAGAGACAACAAATTTGCCCCCAGGCTTTTGCTTTGCCTTCTTCACTTAGTTGTGATGACCAAAGGCTTTGAAGGTTTGAGGGAGATGATGAAGGGATGTTGAATGCTCTCTTCAGATTTACCGGATGGTTTGTTTTCTTCCGTTGATATGTTGAGGAAGCTTGCCTTTATCTTTCTGGAGATTTTCGGCAAAGGATGCTGTGTGCTTCTCCTCTTTCTTCTTTTTCACCTTCATACATCTGTGAGTCTGCGAAGTGGACTTCTTTACCTTTGAAGGGTTTTCTGTCCGCAAAGACTCGATGTATCATGCCGTCGTCACCAACAAACTTGCATGCATTGATTGTAGAGTTGAAGGACAACACCATTCTCGTGGATCAAGGGCGTCCGAGAAGGATGTTGTAGCATGAAGGGGTTTTTATTGCATACACTGTGACCTCAGAGATAAGATCACGATTTGCAATTTGAACCTGATTTTTGCGATAGGCCTTTGAGTACTCCCATCGTATCCAAGATAGATACAGATGTGTGGCTCAGCTTGCTGGGTGGGATGCCCAACTCTTTAAGAGCCGATGTGGAGATGAGGTTGAGTGCAGAACCTGGGTCGATCTGAACTCTGTGCATAGGCATCTTCCTTGATATACCCTGTGAAGTACAGGGGTCGGTTATGCCTGGTTTCGCCAAGTAGGAGGTCGTCCTTTGTGCAGGCGACGGTTGCACTGGCTTCTTTTTTAACCGAGAGGCATTCAATGCATGATCCCTCAGTTTTCTTCTTTTCTCCCTTTGAGGAGGCTTCTGAGTTTTTGACCCGGTAATCCCATTTCAATTTGGAGGACTTGCGGGGCATATTGTCGACATCCTCATTCAGCTTTGTTAATTCCGAGATGAGATTATCACGAGTGTGCGGAGACATTCGCAACAAATCTAGGATTGTGCAGACGTGCAGGTATGTTGCTTGAAGTGTTCAATCAAGTCATACTTGAAAGCCTCCTTAGGGCCTGCATGTTCATCCATTGTTGCCACTAGGGGTGCTTACAACATCTTTTCCCGAAGGATTTACATATGTAAAGGAAGATTGGTTGTAATTTTTGTGGTAGTCCCGGCCAGAGCGGGTGCCTCTACCAACTTCGAGAGCTTCTTGAGAAGGGTCTTCGTTTGGAAGATTGTCTTCAGGATCAAGAGGCTGTCGTTTTCCATTTGCTGAGGATGAATCAGCAGCAGAGTTGCCATCCTCAGTGATCGTGTTGCACGGAGCATTTTCCGGGAACAAGTCCTGAACAGCATCCAGCAACCTTTCTTCTTCGTTGACTAATTCATCGTCCCAAGCATCAATAGCTGGGAATTCTTCAGTCAGGAAGGGTTGTGAACTTTGAAGTCACAGTCTCAGGAGAAGAAACCTGAGAGGGTGTCATCTCAGTGAAAGTCACGTGAGACGAGGTGGCTTCAGAGATACATTGCTAGGCGTTGCCGGAGTATAAGTGCTTTCATCAGACGATGCTTCGGAAGAGCTATAATCCCGAATTATCACATTACAGGAAGCTCTGACGGGAGACGTTGCCTGATCGGAGTCAGACTCATCCTCGGATGTAAGAGGATCGTCTATCCAGCAATTTTCTCCATTTTCAGGAGTTAAGGGAGGATGTACCTGGTGGTCTTCAGGGACTTCAGGCTTTGGATTGCGAGGAGGCTCGTTGACGCGTTCTTGCTCCTCTTCTAGAGCGAGTCGCTGGAAGATCCTTGCATATTCTTCAAGATCAGGCAATGGGAGCCGGATCTTCTTCTTCATCAACTCTTTGTGGCTCAAGATGGTTGATTTCCACTGGAGTAATGAGAGGTGCTGGGTCAGCAGCATTTTCTTGTACATGATGGACCGCGCTCCTGCCTGGGTTCCTACCGAGGTCGGCGGACGTGGGAGTCCGTTTGGTTCCGACACTTGCGTGACCGGGGGGCAAGATGCGTGCATCAACGTTCTTTTTTTTGTGTGGGTGTGCCAGATTTTCTATTTTACTTGGAATTGCTGGTGGTGATCCGGAGATCAACCTTCGCAAGTAAAAAGGAAAATCACTTCTTTCAAGGTTTTTCCATTCACATATATTTAAGAAATGAGACTTTTCTTGATTTGCCGTGAAAGGCGATTTTTTTTGCGTTTATAGCCGATTTTGGCGTTTATAGGCCGATTTTGGCGGTTATAGTCGATTTTGCGTTTTATAGCCGATTTACATTCTTATCAATAATGAAAGACCAATAGTTGTGATTTTTGTCTCTTTCAAAAAAAAATACAAACTACAAAAAAAAGCAAGAACAGGAGGATCTAACTTCTCAGGAGATTGGGGGGAATCGTTTAGATTAAGGGTCGCCAGCCATATGTGGGCTTCGCCATCGATCCATGCAGATGAGAACAGAGGATGCTATTGATTCGCTTGGCTTGGCTATAACCTCAGGTTTTTAGAGGACAAAGACCAAAAGGAGGTCCTATGTCCAATAAAAAGCCGAGTAGACGGGCTCAAAAGCCATGTCTAAAACCATTGGCGGCAGCAGGAGAAGCAAGGACCTTGGGGGGGGTACCCCAAGGGACTTTTGTCACCTTGTTGCGGTGGCCGGTGTAGAACTTTCCGCAGAGTTTTCTCTCTTTTTCCATTCTCTGGATTTCTGTGCTTCTGTCTGTCTGTGTGTTTTGTGCTTTTTTCTGATGATCTCGGTTTTTTTGTGCTGTCCTTTCTTCTTGGAGAGC